>JANHFO010003828.1:217301-232633 GCA_032468095.1 Pareas carinatus
CACACACACAGCATAGATATTTTAAACAGTTCTTTTTCTCACAGTCAAAACTACTGACCGTTTCTTGTTTCAGGTTTCCTTTTTTTCCCTTACGAAATGATGGGTTAAGTTGATTTTAGTCCAATTATTTTTGGCAATGCTCTCTTTAAATTTCCAGAGGTGGTTCTTTCTATTTTATTTTTATCCGCTATTTTCTTCCATAGAGCATTCCTCCCTGTATGTGCCAGATCGCCATTTTTTAGTCTTTATGGGGAACCAATTTTAAGTTTATTTTAAATCATCCCTTATCGAGCAAATTTGTAGAGGGGAGTACCTTTCTGAATTCTTTTTCCTCTTGACTAGTAAATTGATATTTAAATTTAGTCTCTCACCTGGCTGTCTATTGTTTCTTGGGTTGCTTCTGTCTTGCTGTTGATTTCAGACTCTTCTATGGTCCCAACCTCAATGATGACAAGCACCTCTTTGCCCGCCTGGTGAAAAAGGGTTAAAACAGAGCTACAATTGTATCGGCCACCACCTGATATGCTCTTCTGTTGCACCCTCTCTTCGGACACCCCTCCAAGATGTCCTAGGGCCTCTCACAACTCCCGAAACAGTGAAGAAAGGGACTTTGGCTGCTGGAGCTTTGGCTGCCGCATCCCCGCTCGGTCAGGACCGGAACTAGAAGTCAAATACCCACAACTTCTGAATGCAAACTGTTCCACTGGTTAATTAGAACACTAATAGCTCTGGTCAATGACCCTGATCCAAAGTCCACTTTAACATGCACACATTTGGGAGTGCCATTTTTTCATTCTCTTTATCCAGTTTTAAAAAGTGTATGGATGGATAGAAGGATATTTTGTGGGATGTGTAAGAGTAACTAGAAAGAGAAATTTAAAAAGAGGTGGAGAAACTTTGTCGCCTTTTCTGAGTGGGTTTAGCAAAAAAAAAAGAATAAATCAGAAATCTTTCCTGGTTTAGCCCAACTCTTTAGCTTAATTCTCAGATGTGGCTTGACTGGATTAGAGGATTTGTTGCAGATTGAATAATAATATTGAAGCCACCCTATAGAGTTAATTGCCAACAACTAGTGCATCAATATAAAAGGTCTTTACACTCTCAAGGTGTTTCCCTCCCAGAGAAGACAGATAGACTTCTGCGTAAATCACGTATGGCTACTCCCTGTAGCCCAAAGATCCCATATTCCCAACTCTTGGCAGGGAGCTTGCTGGATGACAATGCTATCATTTCTTCCTGATTTTTCTGGCAGGCAGCAAACACACCAAGAAATAAAAACTAGTCTATTGAGAAAAACTGGTACTTTAAGTCAAAATCCCATTTGCACCTCATTAAGTAATGTTGTGAGGTCACTGTCCTCACCTTACTTTGCCTCCTATTCCTTTTCTATAAAGTGCAGCCTCCAGCTTAAAAAGTCACGCATTCGTGATATAAAGTCATTGCTGTGGTAGTTTAATAAGATCATGCTTTTAAAGTAAGTACACAATATTGTTATACAATGGAAAATAAGGAAAACCTATTAAGGCTGGATGGAATATATTGGAAATGTTAATATCACAGGGAAATATACTTTGTGAAGCAGAAATGTTTTAAGATATAGAGGTTTTGGAGGAAGGTGATTAAAACAATGAAAGAAATGCTTCAAAAAGTGTTGTTAATTGCCAAGCAGATTGGCCTTGCAGCCTAAGAGGAAGACCAAGATGGACCTTATCTCTTCTGTGATTCCGATTGGACTTTCTATTGAATTTTATTTCAGTCCTAGCTATGGGACAACAACTTATCCTATGGTAAGAATGCCATCTCATAGTTGTTGTTTTAGATAGCATCTTTACCAAATGACAAAGCCAACTCTGTTGTCATGTATCATTTTTTAGTTTTATGCTTGTATATTGCTATTTTATTCTAAAAAGTTGGAAAATGTGAATCAGTCTGTTCCTATTGTATATTTAATATTTATTTATTTAGATTTATATACCGCCCTTCTCCCGAAGGACACAGGGTGGTGTACAGATAACATAAAAAATTTAACATTGAACTTTAACTATATTTACAAAATATGGGACATGGGGGGAAGGGAATGGGAAGAAGGGGAGGGAGTCGGGAGGGAAATTCTTGGTTCATATTGCTTCATTTTGTCCATCTATTAAACAGATATTTCCTGAAAATAAAAGCAGATGTATGTTTTCACATAGATGTCTTTGGACAGCACTGGCTCTTGGGCTTAGAAACAGAGATGAGCACTGCCCCTAGAGTTGCACCGACTAGCATGCATGTGCGGGGGGAACCTTTACCGTTATCTTTTATGCTTTCTTACTTGTGATTCTCATCTAAGGTCATTAAATTAATACTTGGAAAAGTGTAATTATACCAATATCTCCACCAGCATATTCCTTCATTAAAATGGAAGGCATGATTTTTCTTGCTGAGAGCTACAATGGAACATAGTTTATTAAACTTTCTACTTATCCCTGATCAGAATAAAATTGTTTATGGTTGTCTTCTTTATAAATCCAGTACATTGCTATAAGTTAATATATTTTACTTGTGACTGTCAGAATGTAATTAACATTCTGCTTTGTATAATTACAGTATAGCAGTGATTCTCAGTCTGTGGTCTATGAACCCCTGAGGGACTGCAATGTCATCCTGAGAGTTGCGAAGTCTTAAATAAATGTTATGATTTAAGTCTTGAGTTAAGTCTTGGGGATCTGTAGCCGTGGTCCGTGGCCACAAAAGGTATTTAAAGGAGGTCCATGGTGAAGAAAAGGCTGAGAATCACCGTTGTATATAGTAATGCACACTGTATAATGCATACATTTTATTTTGCACATTCAGTGTTTTAGTACTGGAATCATTTCCTACATTTTTAAATTTTTGTCTTAGGACATTTAGAAGTTCTGAGCTAAATTCCTGTTGGTCTCTGTCTTGAGACTATTTTGAAACATCTTTGGACAATTGCTTGTCCAGATCCTTTGCTCTTGAGGGCAACTATGGTTTTTGTACATAATAATCTAGACATTTAATCCACTTCTGGATTATTGTATTAAGTGAAAAGAACCATCATGGCCTTTATTGGAAGACAGTATAATAAGACAAACCAGGCTCCTATCCTAGTTTCAGCCTTGTTAACTCAAGAAGGGGTATGGTTCATTTTAAGAGCACCTTCCACTGAACTACGCCAAGAGTCCTCTCCCTTCTGGTGCTATCCATTTTTTAAAGCTATGCTTCTTACAATCACTTCTTATTCTCTGTAACTACTGTATGTGTAAGGTAAGAACATAATTAAATGATCTTATATTAAGTTAGTTTTTCAACTTACAGGAAATCAATTCAATAAAAAGACAATCCTTTTCTTCCATTGGGTCTCTACACGTGTGAATGGATCCAAAGTGAGCAGAGATCATAAATTGGGCAGAAACACGTTAGTGTTCCTCAGATTATATTCATCTTGTACCCAAGTAAGCTTACATCACAAAAGTCAGAAGATAATTAAATATACAACTCTTTTGGGCAAATGGTCCCATGTTCCCCACTACAGGTAGTCCTTGACTTACAACCAATTTTTTAGTGACTATTTGAAGTTACAATGGCACTGAAAGAAGTGACTTATGACTGTATTTCACCTACTGGCAACAAAGTCAATAGGGAAGCCAGATTCACTTAGCAACCATATTACTAACTTAGCAATTGCAGTGATTAACCTAACAAACTCTGGCAAGAATGGTCGTAAAATGGGACAAAATTCACTTAATAATCATCTTGCTTAACAATGGAAATTTTGGGCTCAATTGCTGTCATGTGTCAAGGATTACCTGTATATACCCACAAATAACTTGGGACACAAATTATAGGAAATATACAACATTCTTGTATCCTATTTTAAACTCCTTCTGAATAACTACTTTTAACTGCTCCCTCATGTTTTCTATCAAGATAGGGAGGTTTTGATTCTGACAGACTGAAACCACTTTGTTGTATGAAAACCTAATTTATGAATATAAAGATCTAATTGCCTAAAGCTGCTGACATAAACAGAACAAAGTTACCGCAATGGTTTTAATATTGTACATAAGAAGTTACCACACCATGATGAGAAAGTCATGCTCCAGTAATAATGCAATGTTACAAATTTAATCAAAGAGTGCAGAATTAGCAAACTCTGAAACGACCCATTTGAACAAAACTAACTTTGATGTGATAATCTGACCGGTCTGTTTCACAAACCCATACTACCTCCACCCAACACTGGGATCGTTGGCTAAATTATATGAAGTGGATTTCTGGTCATGTGACACAGCCCAAGCAGGTTGTGCTGGAGTGAATATGTGCACTGACATACTTGGCTATATTCCAAAGAAACCTGCTGTGGGAGCAAAGGGAAATCATGTGCTAACTTGCTACTTTCCCTTTAATTTTTACCTCAGATGCTCCACTGCTGAACCACTGACCTATTTTTCAAAGCAAAAGCAATTTGGCTTGTCAGCATTGGGTGGATATTCATGCACGGGAATTAAATTGTGCACGTTGGACGTATACCAAGATTTGAAACATATACAGACAAGGGCTTTGTAACCTATTTACATTTGTGTTCACTTCCTAGGGTCATAAAAACTAGCTAGTGCATTTCATTTTGTAGACAGAAAAAGAGCTGCGTAATTATCAAATTTAAATAAAGAATTAATTTAAAAATAAGTGGAACCGCTCTTTTAAAAAATGTTCTTATTAAATTGTTTAAGAAATCAGACTTTTTAAAAAAAAGATCTAGCTCATCTCAGTAATAATAATAGCAGCAATAAACAAAACAATATATGTTTACTTTTGCAGTTAATCCCATTTTAGAAAGAAACTTTAAACAGTTAATCCCACTTTGGAAAGAAACTTTAAGATTTTTAATTTAGAGGCAAAACTTTGCTAAATGCCATTGTGAAAAATGTTATGATAAAAAAGTTTCTCCTCTCTTGGGTGGAAAGGCACTGTTTAGTATGTAGTGATAAAATGAAAACCGGTGGGAAAATTCCACATGTGCATCTTATATCTAATATGTATTTAATCAATAAATCAAATGCATGTATAACAGAGACAGCTAAGTCCTGTGTTTATGTGCATGTGTGCAAAAGAGAAGTGAATGGAAGTCTGACTATTGGGAGACAAGTCCAAGTTATGTTGTGACATGCACCAAGGATGTGATCACCTTACCACAGTGTTCAGGGTCATGTCCTTCAAGCTGTGGAAGCAGATTCTGCTCTTCCTACATAGGATGAAGCAAAAGGAAAGTGTCTCTTCCCAAAGATCACCATGTAAATCTGGCTTGGCATGGGGTTAAGGATCATGCCTACTGTGTATTGTTATGTGCTGAATGTATATAGTTGTGTTAACTGTTAACTGGACAACTTGACCATGGGCTGCCTAGACTGCTTTCTGCTCAAGTTATTTTCCGGTGCCAGGAGGCTGTAAGAATCTGGATGGGGAAGAACAGGCAAGGTCTCTGTTAGATCGTGGGTAACCAGGAACGAGACGGAGACACACTCTGCTTGATAGCTTTATTAGTGCCGGTGGTCAGCTAGAAGAATGGCGCCTGGCTGGCGTGCTGCCCCTTAAGTACCCCCGTAGGGGTGGCAGCCTACCAATCCCTGTGCGGGCATTTCCCGCGCTTGCGAATGCCCTCCCCTGGACACAACAGTCTCAACTAAGCAAGGCCAAGTGGCCATTAGTTTTAAGATTGTTAACTTTGGATAGGATACCACTCTCCCAGACTGAGTAGGTACAACAATTGAGGGCCCTCTTAAACTATTTGAGGAATAGGTGGCAGCCATGGTTTGAAGAGTTTTGGCATAAATTCTTCTTGTGAGTCAGCTGCACTAGTCCCTGGGTTAAGAGCTGTGCTCTTAATCACTCATGCTTTAGTCACTTCTCTGTTTGACTATTTCAAGGTGCTTTATTTGCATGGGGCTATCCTTGAAAAGCATTTGGAAGCTGCAGCTGGTATGCTATCTGAGCTACACAATCGGTTCCACTAGGTTTCTAGGCCCAATTCAAGGTCCTGGTTATCATTTTCAAAGTCCTTCATGGCATGGAGCCCAGAATACTGAAGAGGCTGCCTTTTTTCAGTAATTTCTGTTTGTCTCACTTGATATAACAGTGTGGACATGGGGCAAATTCATTCTATAACATAATGTCATCTTGTGAGACCTAGAAGAAATAACTTCTCTGCCACCTAACCTGTGAAACAGCCTCCTTCTCTCTGTTTTGAATATAGTTTTTATTTATAAAATTAAAAAAGCATAGTAAACATTTCAGCAGGCATCAGTCGAGTGAGTATACAGTTAATCATATTTAGTATTTTTCCATATAATCTATTTTCTAATACATTTAAATTCTTATTCCTATTCTTTTCTTTTTTCCAGCCAGCTATAAAAAAAGTTCCAAGTCCAAAAATATATTGATTCTTCTTTCTCTTTCACTTGTAATGTCAGACTATTCATTTCAGCACATTCCAATATTTTCCTTATTATTTCTTCTTCTGATGGAATATCTTCACATTTCCAGTTTTGGGCAAAAACAATTCTTGCCACTGTCAATATATGTACAGTTAAATATAAATAGTGCTTTGCAAACTTTTCAGGAACTATACCGAATAAAAACAACTCCAGTTTGAAGTTTATCCGTATTCCTAACATCCCTTGTAACCATCTATGAATTTTTTTCCAATACTGTTCAGCTTGTCTACATGTCCACCACATATGATTATATATATCTCACTTGATATAACAATGTGGACATGGAGCAAATTCATTCTATAAAATAATGTTGTCTTGTGGGACCTAGAAGAAATAACCTCTCTGCCACCTGACCTGTGAAAGAGTCTCCTTCTGTAGTCCACATGACCCCACTTTGTTGGCTTTCTGGAAGACCTTACCTCTTCCCTCAGTCTCAAATGGCAGAAGCGTGCATTATTTTCTGTATTGATGTTTTTGGTAATGAGTTATTTTTTCCTTGGCATCTTTTATTGGCTTTTTTTTACTGTTTATATGTACATTTCTATTTTTTAAAAATCTATTATTTCAGGTTTTCATAGGATTCAATAGAAACAGATTGCATAAGTTGAAAAATGGACTGCCACGAGGATCAGTTCTATCGTCTGCTCTTTTTAACTAGAACTCCATGATCTGCCTGAAAACGTTTCTTGGGAATTTCTTTATGCTGATGGTATCTGTAGTGTGGGTGCCGCAAGGAACGAAGCGAGGCACAAACTGGATTCAAGTCTTTATTAAGGTATGGTTGCTCCGCTAAGAATTGCGGGAACAGAGGTGGGCTGCCCCTTATATTGTCCTGGCCAGGGTGGCAGTCTGCCAATGGGGGGGCTGGCTTTTCCCGCGCTGGCTAAACCCTCCCCCCGGACACAACAGTATCAATCTCACAGTTCAAAAGGATCAACTTCAGTGATGCAGAAGACATCCTCTCTCAAGATCTTAAAAAGATGGATTACTTCAAAAAAAATTGCGCCTCCAATCAAGCCTAACGAAAACAGAAGTAGCCATGTTCCACTTCAGTAATAGGTACCCAAATTAACAGTCTTCAGCAAAGTTCCAGTTCCAGAAATGTATCTTACAATGTAATAACTCTTTGAAGTATCTTGGGGTTACACTTGACACATCATTAACCTTCCAGCAACACCTAAAAAAAACAGCTGCAAAATTGAAAAGCTGCAACAATTTACTGAACAGACTGACTGGAACATCCTGGGGTGCTGATGCTAACACCCTATGAACAACTGCCTTGGCTTTGGTTTATTTCACAGTTGAATATTGTGCCAGTGTGTGGCTTAACAATGCCCACACTCAGATGGTCGATGTCTGACTCCGTCAGACAATGCATATAATCTCTGGCACATTACACCCCATTCCTGTGCACTTGTTACAAGTACTTAGTAATATCATATCACTCCACATTAGAAGACAACAAGCTCTCATTCAGCTATGGTCAAGGATGCTGAACAACAAGGTCCTTCCTATTCACCAGGAGAATGCACAGTCTACCACAAGACTGAGATCCCATAAGCCAACTTGGAAAATAACTATTCACTTAAAATCTACCCAGTTTAATTCCGAGAATGCCTGCAGAGAGGAATGGTTCAAGGTACCTTCTTGGACCTGACCATTAGTGATCCCTCTACCAAACCACCTGGTTTTGATCCGCCTCACTTTGTTTGGTCGAAATTGAACAGAACTAGGTGTGATACTGGAAGAAGTGCCTCTGCCTTGTATCAGTAGGGATGGAAAGATTCTGCTTGTTGCGACTGTGATGTTGCTAAGCAAACTATTAAACACATTGTGCAAGATTGCCCACAATTTGCAGTCTCTGGTTCCCTAGAACAGGAGTCGCTAGCCTCCGGTCCTTGGACCAGCACTGGCTTGTGGCATGCCAGCAACCGGTCTGCATAAACAAGTCCCATCCACAGGATGCAGGCAGCATGCAAAACCAAGTCCCCTTCAGTCCATAGAAAAACCTTTCTCCTTGAACAGGTCGCTGGTGCCCAAAAGGTTGGGGGTCGCTGCTCTAAAAAATGTGCACAAAGCAATGTCAGAGGCGATCACCTGGATAGTTGAATTGGACATCCAGTTATGAGGCCATTGCCATACCCCCATAGAGGTTTTATTAGAATTACTGTACATGGACTGTATGTTTTTTTCTCTTCTGTCATGTTCTCATCATACACTAAATAACAATAAGAATCCATTTCTACTTTTATGTTTTGTTAGCTGCACAGAATTATTAGACTGGGTGACCTAATACATATGCAGAATAAATACAACTAGCCGGGTGTTTGGCCTCAAGGGAGCAAAGAAGCGGTCCAGTCCTTCTATCTGCAAGAACATCCCTAATATATTTCAATCACACTATAATATGCTATGAGAAGAACTTTGGAAGACAGGAGGAAGAACCACACCCAGGGCATTAGTCATATAAGAGAAATCTCAGCCCACAGAAGGAACAGGAATGGAGAAAGCATCTCAAAAGGGATCCCTCCCTTGTTCTCTGGAACAACTTAGAGCTACACCGCCTACAGACTGACCTAAGCTTAGTACACAAAACCACCTCTTACAATGTTCTACCTGTCAATGACTACTTCAGTTTCAATCAAAATAATACACGGGCTAACAACAAATACAAACTCAAAGTGAACCGCTCCAAACTCGATTGTCAAAAATATGAGTTTAGCAACAGAACCGTCAATGCCTGGAACTCACTCCCTGATGCTGTTGTTGCATCCTCAAACCCCCCAAACCTTAACCTTAAACTGCCTACCATGGACCTCACTCCATTCCTAAGAGGTCTGTAAGGGGACGTGCATAAGTGCACCAGTGTGCCGCCTACTGTCCCTGCCCTACTGTTCCCATTTGTTCATACTCATTTATTCTGCATATGCTTATACCTGTTTATACCTATATGTTTATACGGTATGTTTTTACTTATACTTGTTTTTCTCATACACGCTTGACTAAATAAATATTATATTATAATATTATATTATAAAGGCACGGGGAGGCAGGAAATCCTTTCAGACTTGCAAGATGCTGTCACCATAAAAGTTGTATTAGTGCTCATGGTTTGGGTTTCCTGTGTGGGCTACAGGTATCTTGAAGGACAGACACAATGGGAGGACAGCAGGGGATGTTCATATCAGAAGAAAAGAATCCAAGGGATAAAGGATTGATGGTGAAAAGGGTGCCCTGTTTGAGATCTAGTTTTGCAGAGCAATAGTTGTGAGTGGGATTCTTTACAGGCATGACCTGGTCCATATCTTTTCTTATGCAGCCTGAGAGAAATAGAAGCAAACCATAAGACTGGAGAGAGATTTATGCTGCTGATTTAAAACATCTCCAGGTGTTTGCTATGTTTTGAGGAATTCCTATACACCATGTGGGCAGCACATCTCATAGATCAAAAAGCAGCAGTTGAGGCAATCAAGTAGTAAAAATGATGGCCAGAGAGAATAAAGCACCTCTTCACTTATCATAGCTCCCATAGGAATGAGGAACATCACATGGGATATTGATTTTGCATGGCATTTCTTACCTCTTCTCCAAGACCCATCTCCATTCTCCACTACAGAAGGCAATTGGGAGAGGTTATTCCCATCAGCTGGTGATATTTTGGAGAGACTAGAAACAAAGCCAGGGAAATTTACCAATTGCTTTTCTTAATTTTCCCACTGTAAATCCATAATAGGTTGGCCTTGTGCCTGAGACCATAGAGGGATTAGCAATCAGTGCAGCACAATTTATGTCTGCATATTTTCCTGCTTCCCGTAGAAAAACACTTGAACTTGTGAAGAAGAATTCTAAGATGTAAAGCATAGGTCATGAATGGCATCATTTAAACCAGTGGTGTTCAACCTTGGTGATTCTAAAAATTATGAAGTCAGCTCTCAGAATTGCTGGCTGGGAAATTCTGGGAGTTGAAGTTGCCAAGATTGGACACTCCTAATTTAAAGAGAAATTGGAAGTTAAACTGTAATTCCTCTTCAAGATTCAGACAGATAGATGAACCTTGTCTCTTCTGTTTTAGGATGTACTCTTCTGCCATCCTTAAGAGGACTCATCTAGATAAAAGTTCCCCATGTGATATAGAAAATTACAGGACCTTATTTCAAGACTGTAGGAAATGATATCAGCAGGAACCCCCCAAGTCACCTTGATAGTGTTACAGAAATCTCTTTGGTTCATTTGCAAGTAGCACTAATTTTACTTTGCTTTGACATGTATAGAATTTATTTTTCAACAGAATTGTACCTCTAAAATCTGAAATGATGAATGAATTTTGGCAAGCAATAAACTAAGAATTACAAAGATAGAAAGGTGGCTTCCAGCAACTTTACGCAATTAACCTTTTTTTTCCCTGCAGACATGTGGAGGAGGTTTGATGAGATTTGATTAACTTCTCTCAACTGTTAGTTAAGACTGCAAAAACCCATGTATAAGTTATAAATAATCAAAGATTGGCTATTAGGGTTTACTTCAAGAGCTATTATAATCTTGTGCTAAAAAATAGTTTCTTGGGTAAATTCTGAGAAGCAAATTTTAGTGTCCCACGTTAAACCACTATTGATTTAAAGGTAAAGGCAAGTGCAGAGATAGGCAAACATTATCTTGTTACTTCATAACATGTGGTATATCATACTTCCCAAAGTATTTCATAACTTGCCATTTTTTAAAATCAAACCTATATAAATCATTTGTTTGTCTTCTAAAAAAGGACACATAATTTGTTATATTACAGAATACATATATGATGTAGATTAGAATATATATATATTAGAATATATAATAAATAATTTTGTGATATGAGAGGAAATATTTAGTGGGTAAATAAGCAAAAATAGGATTATTGAATAGGCTTTTTCCTCTCAATCAGTTGAAGCCGTTCTCCAATGAGTTGTATCTTTAAATCATCATTGTAAAATATGCATATGTATGTATAATGGCAGCCTGTTCTTGAATATCTCTAAGCTATGCACCCTTACTTTACCCTACATTAGAAGTTACTAATCAGAATTAGGAAAAAATGGGAGTTTTTAAAAAAGAAAATCGTGTGCAAGTATAAAAATGTAGGCTTCAGTACTACTGAAGTAGATGTTTTAATTGCTTTAATTTATTTTTTCTTCTAAACCAGAAGTTTTCAACCTGGGGTTCGTAGACCGGTCAAGAAAAAAAATGGAAAAAGTAATATACGTGAATTGTAGATTAGTAACTAACTGAATTTATGTGAATGAGGTCCACCATGTAGCAACAACATGTTTTGGGGTCTGTAGCCTGAAAAAGGTTGAAAACCTCTGTTCTAAACCATGCATTGGCAAGTATTTCTATTTTAAATTATATTCATTGTACAGTTAGTAAAGGTAATAAAGAATGTGCAAAACATGAAGTTTGAGAAAATTTCATCTAGAGAAATCTGACTTGATGTGCCAAATGTTGATGGCACATAATCAAAACTAAATGTCAGTCTCAAAGTTAGACATTTGGGAGGCAGATTCAAAGATCGGTGGTTCATAAGAATAAGACAGAGGCAGGTTAAGCTGGACACCATTATTCGTTACAGTTGGTTTCGCTCGCAAAAGATCACGCGCTCAGGCAGGCTGCCCCTTATCAAGGGATTCAATGGGGCAGCCTGCCAATCAGCAATGGTGGGCATTCCCGCACTCAGGAATGCCCGCCCAGGACACGACACCCCTTCCTACCCAGATGACTCTTCACTTATTCTACATACGTAATCATGCAGGTAGGTGGGGTGTTTAAAAGCTCGACCAGACCTGCACCGTTCAGTCGAAGGGGTGGCGGCCGAAGGAAAGGGTGTGTCCATGGTAGGCTCCGTAGCTCCAATTGGGGGCTTCTGGAAGTCCAGCGCGTACTCCCTGCCTACGGTCGCTGATGGAAGGGG
Source organism: Pareas carinatus (assembly GCA_032468095.1). Lineage (NCBI taxonomy): Eukaryota > Metazoa > Chordata > Lepidosauria > Squamata > Pareidae > Pareas > Pareas carinatus. Next base: position 229,740 of record JANHFO010003828.1, read on the forward strand.
AATGATCATTGTTATTTAAGTCGGGGGTAGTGCCGGGAATGTGGTTGGGTTTGTTTTGGAAACGGCTTCTTAATTGATCTACGTGCCACCTTCATGAGTGGCCATATTGTAGGCCCACTATGTAAGATTTGGGCCCCGTTATTTTGGTGATTTCCCCCTCCACCCATAGGGGGCCTGGGTTGAGATTCTTGGCAAACACTAGGTCCCCCATTTAAAACACTCTTGCCCTGCCGGGGTTTTCCGTTTTCCTCTCCGGGGTGTAGCACGGGTTAAAGCAGTCTAGGACCGATCTTTTTAGGGCTTCCTTTGCGGAACGGATCATGTATTCTGCTTGGCCATTTGTGCTTGGGTTTCCCGGGGCTATGAGTGTGTGTCGGATTCCTAAGATGGCTAGGAACCCCTCGAATGGGGTCCCGGTGAACTGGGGGCCTTTATCAGAGACTAAGATGTTGGGCAAGCTGTGAGTGACGAACAAGACACGGAGGGCTTGTGTTACGGCCTGTGTTGTTGTGGAACGCATGGTTGTGGTCTCCATCCATTTGGAGTATGTGAATAGGCCCATGAGGTCGATGTGAATTCTCGACCACGGCCCTCTGGGTTTTTTCCATTTCATTGTTGGTGCTTTGGGTGGGTCAGGGTGTGACTGTTGCAGCCTTCGCAGTTTCCCACCCATTCTTGTATGTCTTGGTCCATGTCTGACCACCAGACATAGCTACGGGCCAGCCCCTTCATCTCGACAATTCTGGGATGGCCGTTGTGGATTAGTGATAGCACCCTTTTTCAGAGCCTGGTGGGGATGAAAACCCATTCCCCCCACAGTAGGCACCCCGCATGGGCTGCTAGCTCTGCTCTTCTGGACTCAAAGAGTCTGCCAAATAGGTATTCATGGAATCGTTTGATTCCTGTGATTAGGGCGAATGCTTCCTGGTCTGTAAATTGTTGTAGAGTGAAACAAGGAGGTTTCCACTTCGATCCACATTCCAACTCGCCCCCTGGTTAAAGCAGGAAATCCCTTGTAGCTGATTGGCTGGCTTATCCAATTCAAGAGTATAAAGAGGGAAAGCCAGCCTGCAACCTTTTACTGTGTTCTCTCTGAGCTGAATGAAAGAGCTGAAAGTCACTGTCCTGCCTCTGACTCTTCCTTACACCCCACTACTTCACAAATCTTAAGCGATTTAAATAGGTGCCATTGATTTTTATTCTTTCTTTTGCCCAGTCTAATTTGCAAAATACTTCTTTAAGGCAGGCTGAGAAAAGGATAGGTAATATTGTATCACCTTGTCAGACACTTGTTCCATGTTGATTTCCCCTTTAAGATCATTATGGCAAATTGTTGCCATTGTTTTTTCATATATTGATTGTAGTAAATACAGTCCACACTTTGGTTGAGCAATGCATTAATTATTGCTTGCTGGAATACTGAGTCAAACATCTTTTTATACTCAATGAAAGCCATTGAAATTATAGGCATTAAATTTTATTGTACCAAAATCAAAGGTGATTGACGTGGGTTCTCATGGATCCTCATAACTTTTATGCATACATGGTAGAGATGCTCATTGAAGGCACTGCAACAATAATGGAAATTTAGTTTAATAGAACTGTTCTTTCCTAAATCCTAGATCTTGGTTGTGGATCTCATGAATATGTATACTATATGTATATATTATCTGCATCAATGTTACTATTAGAAATGGCACAAAATCAAAGATACATCTCAGTATTTTATACAGAAATACATATCGGAACTACTAGATTTATGTTATGTGATCTGTTGTAACACAAAAATCCAGATCTAGAAAAAACCTGTATGGCCTATGATGGTTTATCAGAATATGCCAAATATTTGATTTGATCCCAGCTTATCAACAGAAAACCTATTAGCACACAAGAAAATAGACAAAGTCGCCGCTTGACAGCTGATTTTCGGCTATCAAAGCGGCTAACGCAAGCACCAGGCTGGCGGACCCTAAAAGTCCGTTTTACAGCGTCTGCAGAGCCACCAGAAGTCAGATGATGGGCATTAAATGGCTTTCCTGCAATGATTAGAAGAATCTGTACCTGCAGCCTGGCTTTTTATCTCCGTCTCCCCCCCCCCAACTGGCAATGACATGAAACATTTGCATTTGGTGAAGTTTAATAGATTCTATTGCAACAATTTTCTGGCAGTTTATTTGCCTAAAGAGAGTCATTGTAGGCAATCCAGTGTCCAGTGTCAAATCCAGATTTTGGGATGGTATTTTTTACTAATATTTTAAGATAATTAAAAATACAAATACAATCAAATGGATTTGAGCAGTGGCCGCCAATCTGTGGGCCATGAGAAAATTTTGGTGGTCCGCAGGAAAATCTGGAGATTGAATTTTTTTGTATAGTTGTATGGTTCCTCTTTGTGTGTGTGTGTGTGTGTGTGTGTGTGTGTGTCTGTCTGTCTGTCTGTCTCTGTCTCTGTGTCTGTCTCTTTCATTCTCTGTCTCTGTCTCTCTTTCTTTCTCAAGCAGAAACAAATATCACACTAAAATGTGTAATACTTAAGGAAACTTCATTTATTTTGTAATAATTACAGTAACTTTTATAATTTTGGTACAATTAAAAAACCTTTAAAGATTTTGTTATGATTAAATAAGCATTTAGGATTTTGTTATAATTAAATAAGCTTTCTTAGTTTTGTTATATTAAATAGGTGCCTTTTATATTAATAAAATGAAAGTTTTCTGATCATTATTTTAGAAAAATTCATATTGGTGGTCCACGGGATTTAAAATTATGAATTCTATTTATTTATTTAGATTTATATACCGCCCTTCTCTCGAAGGGCTCAGGGCGGTGTACAGATAACATAAAAATTTAACATTGAACTTTAACAATATTTACAAAATATGGGATATGGGGGG
>JANHFO010003828.1:232733-248264 GCA_032468095.1 Pareas carinatus
GATTTGGGGTTTGCAGAATGGAGGAGGAGGAGGAGGAGGAGGAGGAGGAGGACTGTGAGGTCCTCAATGCGCCTTGAGCTTGGGTGGTTTTCCTTGCAGACATGTCATCACCAAATTAGGTAACGTCATCAGTGCTAGAAGGATTTAGGGTTTGCAGAATGATGGAGGAGGAGGAGGAGGACTATGAGGTCCTCAATGCGCCCTGGGCTTGGGTGGTTTTCCTTGCAGACATTTTATTACCCAACTAGGTAATACCATCAGTGCTAGAAGGGAGTGGGGTTTGCTGAAGGAGAGGGGGAGGGGAGCAGGGAGGAGGAGGAGATCTGTGGGGTCCCTATCGCTCGCTGAGTTTGGGTGGCTTTTCTTGCAGACACTTCATTACCCAACTTGGTAGCGTCATCAGTGCAATGATGATGTGACGGTCTGTGCACTGATGATGTTATCTAGCTGGGCAGTGTCTGCAAGTAACACCACCCAAGCTTAGCGCGCACCACGTTCACCGCTGAGCTACAGATGTCCTATCAATTGTCTGAAGAGAGGTTGGGTGTCGGGGGTCTTAAAGCCGGCTTGATGACTTCTGGATGTAGATGTAGGGGTTGCAGAAGGTGGCTGGGCTGAATAGAATAGAATAGAATAGAATAGAATAGAATTTTATTGTCACTTCAAATGTACACTAATCAGCAGATGTTAAAATGAAATCTCGTTGCATTCAGCCTTCAAAAGGTAACCACCTCCAATGTACACCACATAAAAAATACAAAAAAAATGCATATACTCACAGATATACAAACATAGATGACACAAGAGAACCAACACAGCCTAGTTCGGATCTAGTCATATACCTGGCGGGCGGAAAAAAGAATCCTACAAGGCAGGTGGACCTAAGGAAGGAAGCCGTTACAGAATGCAGGAGTCCCACTATAAATACTTCAAAACCTCCTCATGGAGCGGAGCAAGAGAAGCAGGCGCTGGAGCGGCTCCACGGGGTCTCTAACAACGCTTCAAGCTCCAAGCACATAGTCCCTTAACGCCTGGGCCGCGGCATGCTACCGGGCCTTGAGCCATTTGGAACCGGGTTGCGGAAGTGGCGGGTGAGCACACACACACACACGTGCACATTCCTACTTCGAGCGCACCATCTGCATGGGCGGCGTGCGTGCGTGTCTGCCGCTCACACAAATGGAGCTGTGCCCGTGGGAGGCATGGCGATGTGAGGGTTGCGGGCTTTGTCAGTCAGTGTTACCCCTTAAGACAGGCACTCACTCACTCACTCACTCACTCACTCACTCACTCACTGACTCACACTCGAGTTTTAATCATGTCAGTGTAACCTTTCGCCCCAAAATGAGCATTATAAGGCGGAAAGGTCTCCTCTCGCTGCCGTCCCCTGAGCCCGAATGGCGGCAGGCGTCGTTCCGGCTTTTTAAAAACACGGAGCAGCTGTTAATGGCTGGCAGATGTTGCGGCTCTTCAAGGGAGATGAATGGAGGATGAGCCCTTAAAAGCCACCGTCGCTTTCGACTTCGGCAGGGATCATTTTCGTCAGGCGTCAATTTGAAATTTGCTTGGGAGAAGATGCCCAAGGATGGGGGTGTGTGTGTGTGGGTGTGTGTGTGTGGGTGTGTGTGTGTGTGTGTGTGTGTGTGGGTGTGTGTGTGTGTGTGTGTGTCGGGGCGGGGCGAGGCGGGTGAGTGGAGAATCCCCCATGGCCCCTCGCCCCCTCTCCCTGACGTCATAATAGCGGTTGGCGAACGCGGCGGCCCGGTCGCAGCCGATCGGGGCTGGTTTGAGCTGGTGCGTTGTCATAGCAACCAGGCCGGGCCTATAAATAGAGGCGCTGCGGCGGTCGTCTGGCTTTGTCAGGCAGGCGCGGACGTCGGGAGGCTCTCGGCAGTAGCAGCCGCTGCTCACCTGCGCGGCGGCAGCAGTAGCAGCACCGCCGCCGCCGCCGCCACCACCCGGCTCGGGGTCTGGCTCTTTCTGGCCGGTGGTTCTTCCAGGCCCAGCCCAGCCCAGCCAGGCGCGACGCGTGCTGCTCACCCGTTCGGCCTCCACCAGCCGCCGCGCAGGGTAAAGCAGACTGCCTGCCGCCACTGAAAAAGGGACAGCTGTCGCCGGAGGTGAGGGGAAGAGGCCGGGCGGCCACGTGGATGGGGCGGTGGAAGGCAAAAGCGGGGACAGGGACGGAAAGGGGGGAATCGAGGGCGGTTTCACGGCTGGAGGGGGAAATAATTCGGACACGTGGGGTGGGGTGGGGGGCTTTGCCGCCATGGGGTCCTTGAATTGATATTCCTCGATTAATTCCCGTCCTGACAAAGCTCCCCTAAATTACTTCCCGGGCGGATTCATTTCAGTGTCCAGTGGTAAAAAAATAACCAGGAGAACCCCTCTTCCAAAGTCAATCCTTAGCTAATTTCATCAATTTAATCTAATCTATTTTATCTATCTACATGCACATGCACATACATACATACACACACACATATATGACCCCATTGCGGTGGTTTGGCACTACGGCCATGGTGGACGAGGTTTTGGGGAAATGTGCCTGGCGGGGGGGGGCGTCTGATGCAGGGACCCCCCCTGCTTGCTTGGGAGGGGCGGGGAGGAGACGCAGAGGGTGAAAAATAACACTGAGGCGGTGGCATCTTTGCGGTTTAGCTGCAGCAAATGCAGATGAAGGGCTGGAAAGTATTGAAATGGTGGGGAGAAAATATGGAGTAAAATCTTGAGAATAAATGGTGGGGAGAAAACCTTGAAAATAGCTGGTTGCCTGCTATTGAAAAAAGATATTGAAAATTGCTGCTGTTATATTGCATTGATTTTTGACTTCCATGTACACAGAACGTCTTCAGAAGCGACTTAGAACAGAGTGAAGGACTGCCAGACTTCCTTTAACCTAAAAATGTATATTGCAGCTGTAGCACTATTTTCTTTTCTTATCCATCCCTCCCCTTTTCCCTTTGTCGTTGTACCATGCCACGTAATGTCAGTCTGAGAAGCTAAGAGTGGAGTGGGGAAGGCTTGCTCATCTTAAGACTCAAACTCTGCTTAATGACAGGCAGACATGGCCCTAAGACAGACAGAGAGAGAGAGAGGACTGGCCTAGTTTTTACTGTGATTGAATCAACTTGATGGGAAAAAGATATGGATGAGATATTTCTAATGTAAATGAGATTGGTTAATCCCAGTACAGCCTTATAGAGATATTTACTCCTGGAAAATAATGACATACTTGAGTAACGGTTATTAGTTTATGAAATAACAGCTGCTTTTATTTAGAGCTTTTGAGCAAACATAAGTTATCAGTGAGAGGCAGTTTGATCTAGTAGTTAAGGGGGCAGGCTTAGAAACCAGGAAACCAGCTGGGTGATTTTTGGGCCAATGGGATTTGTGTTCTAGTCTCATTTTAGAAATGAAAGTTGACTGGGTGACTTGGGACCAGTCTCAGCCCACTACATGAGACTCAGGAGACAAGCTGGTCAATTCCTGTTACAACCAAGAGACCAACACTCAATTGATGTGAAAAAAGTAGACCCTGGGCTTTGCAGGGCAGTCCCACAAAGAAAAGAAATCACAAATATATGCTATTTGGCACCTTAAAGAAATCCCGGGACATAAATGTATTTTGGGATTATAAGAAGAATGTGCTTAAAATAAAGATTCTATCAATAATTGGAGTGGCATATGTTAACTCATTCTGGTTAATGTACTATGTGAAAGCTCAGCTGAATTTGATTTGCATGAGGTTCTATGATGAACAATATTGCACACTCAGTATATTCTGGGTTTGTTGTGGGAATTTTACTGTTACAGTATGAATTTTGAAACCATAATGGTGTACTTGCTCCAGGAATGTCTAAAATTACAGCCTCAGAATTTAAGGGAGAGGCATTATTACTCATGTTGAGATACTATAATAGAACAATATTAAATACAGTCAGTAGAAATGTATTCAGGAATTCTGCTTTCCTTGCTTTTTTTGATAAAAAAGCTGTTTTTTCAATATTCTTGTTGATTGCCAAGAAACAATTTCAAGATATAGGTGAGGTGTTGAAAAATTATTATGCATTTAAAATTTGTAGCTGCTTTAGTTCAATGCAAAGAAGTCAGCAAAAATACATTTTGAAATTTTCCTAACACAGTTTCTCAGTAAGCTTTTGGAATTTCAAGAACTCTGCATTTGAAAAGTTTTATAAGTGAGTTCTGTTGAGAACATATCTATCTGAGTAGTTTATACTCACTTGACTCCCAGTATGGAGATAGTTGTAGTCTATCACATTCCATCTATTTCTATCCCTCATACAAACACCCACATTCTCTCAGTTAGCTTATTTTTAAAAATTATATATAGAAAGCTAAGTAGTACTTTGTAACGTGTGATTATGATTTATATGCCACTGATATATGTACTTCTGCAATCCTGTTAAGGGGCAAAAGCTAAGCATTTGTAACAGTTTCAGAATTTCATGATGCAGCTAGTTCACAGAACTGGTTACTTTAATTCCATGTTATAATATTGTTTTTGACTATTGTGTGTTGATGATTTGATATGTTACTAGAAGTAATTGTACCAAGACTTTCCCCTTAGTGCTTATCAGAGTGTAGTGGTGTTTCAGAGTAATCAACACTAATAGACTGTGACTGGCATTCTATTTTTACATCTAATTATTCTGGTGTTGAGTCAAACTGCATCTTAGTTGAACTATAAAGATTATATCGAGTTCCTGTATTTTTCATTTTACTTGGCTGGCTCAGATAATGCATTAAAGAAACCTTTTTTATTTACAGTTTGTTCCATTGAAAATCAATTTGGTGGAGTAATTGAATATTGAACAAGATGAACAGCTTTAGTAGTGAAGAATTCAATTTTAGTTTCCTTGATGAAGGCTTTACTGCAAAGGATATTGTAGACCAAAATATAAATGAAGTTTCTTCTTCAGTGAGTATATTAGTTAATTAACATTTTTTAAAAATGCCTGGAACTATTCATGTTCAACAGTTGGCAATTGCATATTTGATTATGAATCTTGTCTTTAGGATGATAAGGATGCTTTTTATGTTGCTGACCTTGGAGATGTGCTGAAAAAACACTTGCGGTGGTACAAAGCCCTTCCTAGAGTTTTTCCATTCTATGCTGTCAAATGCAATGATAGCATTGCTATAGTGAAGACTCTGGCTAGTCTTGGGGCAGGATTTGATTGTGCCAGTAAAGTAAGTGACTAACTTTAAATGATTAATCTTTGGTTTATTGAATCAGAGGTTTTATGTATGTGTGTGTAAAATTTATTATTCTCTTGTAGACTGAAATACAACTGGTCCAAAGTGCTGGAGTGCCCCCTGAACGTATAATATATGCAAATCCATGCAAGCAGGTCTCTCAAATTAAGCATGCTGCAAATAACGGTGTACAGATGATGACTTTTGATAGTGAAGTTGAGCTGATGAAAATTGCAAGAGCCCACCCCAAAGCCAAGTAAGATATCTTTGCAAGCAAATAGTTTTCTGTTACTTGTCTTTATAGATAACTATAAAGAGCTGAGATAAAATTACTAGTTTGTGAATTAGAGGGGATTAATGTTTTTGCACAATGTTTTAAGAGAAAAGAGAAAAAGACATGGTGCAACTTGTTCAGTAAAAACTATTTGATATTTTCCTTAAAATGCCTGAGATATTTTTTCTTTAAAAAGTTTTCTTAAACATACAAATGCCATGCTTACTTTTTCAGAATTCCCCTCCCCTTTATTAATTTTAAACAATTATTTAGGCTGGTCCTCCGGATTGCAACAGATGACTCAAAAGCAGTTTGTCGCCTGAGTGTTAAATTTGGAGCCACACTAAAAAACAGCAGGTTGTTGCTTGAGCGAGCAAAAGATCTTGACTTACATATTATTGGAGTCAGGTGAGTAAAATAAGTTGGGAAAATGCATCTATTTCTCTGTTAACTTCATTTTAAAAATTGACTAAACTCTACTCAATTCTCCCCCCCCCCCCCAAGTTTCCATGTTGGAAGTGGCTGTACAGATCCTGAGACTTTTGTGCAAGCAATTTCTGATGCACGTTGCGTTTTCGATATGGGGGTAAGTACAATTTAAGCACATGTCTAATTGATTTGAGCATTAACAAAATTCTTGGGAGTTTCTACCTCAACTGTTGAATGCAAAATATTAAAAGTAATTATTTATGAATTGATTAGACTGATGAATTAGTTAAATTTCTTGTTTAAAACAAATATTTTTATTATTGCTTAGTTAACAAGTCCTTTTTTTGTTTATGGAAGCATTAATACACAAAGATAATAAAATTGACTGGCTCTGTAGGAACATTATTAAATCAATACTTCTGCATTTTAGGCTGAACTTGGTTTCAACATGTATTTGCTTGATATTGGCGGTGGTTTTCCTGGCTCTGAAGATGTAAAGCTTAAGTTTGAAGAGGTATTGACTGTTTTAACATGCACACATAATTATTAATTTTGATTCGCACAGAACCTTTCACAATTTTGTTACGTAGCCATTTTAATTCTGCTTCTCTGTTCAAGCATATCCAGTGTTAACAGCATAGCTTTAAAACTAAAATAAGTGGTATGATAAAATCAAACATTGAATTTTTATTGAATGATCTTGAATCACTATTTTAAAGCAGTGATATAGCCAGTTATGAAGCTTGAAAAAGTGTTCCCAGGAATTGTCTATATGTACAATATTTCAATAATACTTTTGTTATTAAATATCAAACTGGGAGCCAAATAGGTAGATTAAATCAAATATTTTAATGTACTATAATAGAAATCTGACTCTTAATGTATCTGAGGAATTAGGATGGTAAAACCATTTTCTCCATCTAAGTTTATCTGAGCAATCTAACATGAAAAAACATGTATAACTGAAACAGATGCTTAAAAATATATTGCAAACCTAACTGGATCTGGAAATTTACTGAATATGAAAAAGCTTTAAAGTCATGAACAAAAATGGATGTGTAAACTATAATTGTTTCAACAACCTCTGTTCTAAAGATGCATAAATATTGCTAGTGTACTTTTTCCCTAAAAAGAACATAAAATTTCTTTTCACATATCCATGTTTCAGGTTTGCTTTTCCATATATCCTGTCATTTGATTCTTATTTTGCAATCTCTTGGTGTAAATGTTTAATGGAGAAAGCTAGCTAAAATGTAAAAAATTTTGTCTCTTTATTAAGAACTGATTATGTATCATTTTTGTTTCTCTCTGATTCACTTTTAAGATAACTAATGTAATTAATCCAGCTTTGGACAAGTATTTTCCCCTGGATTCTGGGGTGAAAATTATTGCTGAACCCGGCAGATACTATGTTGCATCAGCTTTTACACTAGCTGTTAACATAATTGCAAAGAAGATTGTAATAAAGGAACAGACTGGGTCTGATGGTATGTAATAATAACCTATAATTTTTTATAACTGGAAGAATGAACTCCACTTACAATTTCTAATTCTAAAATTAGAAATTTTACAACCAAGAAGGCATAAAGAAATAATCACCAAAATTGGGGAGCCAAGAGTTAGGGAAAAGCAATCAGTTATATTAAAGACCTGATATTAGTATTCTCACTTCACTCTTTGATGCATTGGAATCAAGTAGACAATAGGGCACAGTTGTCATTTAAAGGCTAGCAATTGCATTCTAATACAGGGTTCTCTTATGTTTCAGTTTTTGATTTGTAATATGAAAGCAGTTGAACTATGTTTGCTGTGGAATTCACATTAACAGGAATATGTTAACTTTCACACTTGAAAAAACCTTTCCTTTTGCTATTATTTAGGAAACACCCCCCCCCCAAAGTATATGGAAAACATAGCTGTGTAAGAATGTTGGTATTACTATCCCCCTTTCACTGTAAAGACCTTTTGTTTCTACTTAAAAAAACTTGTAGAGTGAATCTAGAAATGACCTATTCAGATGCCTTTTTCCTATCTACCTTTTGTAACATTTAATGTAAGTAGAGGGATGGATAATTTGGTTTCAGACCCCTCCCATTTTTAATAATTGTGATGTTCTGCAATTGTCCTTAATGCAGACATACCATCTTTTTTCTGGATGAATGGTAAAACTTTGCATATGTGAAAATGTAGAGATAGTCCTCAACTTACAACAGTTCATTCAGTGACCGTTCAAAGTTATAACAGCACTGAAAAAAGTGACTTATGACCATTTTTCACACTTGGGTCATAAGTCACTTTTTTCAGTGCTGTTATAATATGGTTATGTAATAAAAATACAGATGCCTGGCAAGCAGGTCATGATGGTTGCAATGTCCCAGGATCATGTGATCACCTTTTGTAACCTGACAAGTAAAGTCAATGGGGAAGCCATATTGACTTAACAGCCATGATACTAACTTAACAACTACAGTGATTCACTTAACTTTGGCAAGAAAGGTTTTAAAGTGGGACAAAATTCCCTTAACTGTTTTGCTTAGCAACAGAAATTGTGGGCTTAATTGTAGTTGTAATTTGAGGACTACTTGTATGCAAAGGCTAGCATTAATGTTGATTTAGTACCATCCTTGATTTTTTTTAATAAATGAAAATATGACAGACTGTTCAGAATTGGAAGGTCTATCTATAATAAAAGTGTTCATTTTTTCTCTCCAAATAGATGAAGAAGAACTGAATGACAAAACTCTTATGTATTATGTTAATGATGGAGTATATGGATCATTTAATTGCATCTTGTATGATCATGCACATGTTAAGCCAGTTTTGCAAAAGGTACATAATACATATATATATAACATGTCTGTAGGAATATAGCTTAAGGTAACAGATGTTGATAGACAGCTTAGTAACTCCAGATTTTATATGGTAATATATCCCCTTTCCAGGAAAAGAAAATGAGAAATCACTCAGGAAAACTGTAATTACTGTATGTACACTTGTTATTTTAGCATGATACAGTGGGAGAAAAGCAAAGTTCAAAATCTCTACTAAGCAGTTTTATTTATGTTTTGTCTTGGGAGGGGGGACATCATAGAGGATTTACTTTCTTCCCTCTAATGGTTTTTATCCTTGGTATAATTACCACAGAAGTGAAACAATCTGAAATGTTTGTTGAATCAAAACCTGAATCAGTTTCATTAACACAGTCCAGGACAAGTAATTAGAGATACATTTCAGTTATCAACACCACATTCCCAACCAAAGTTAGCAAAAAGGTTCCATATCCAAATTAATAATTGGTTCCTTGATTCCCAAAATATTTTCTAGTATAGACAGAAATAGCAGGCAAAAAGCAATAAATTATTCAGCTGTAGGATGGAGAAAGTTTTACAATATATCCATGGTTATGCATGCCACATTTTTCCCAACTGGTGTTTATAACCTAAAAGTGTTGAGCTGACTAGCTGGCTTTCCTTAATCTTACTTTGAAATCTTACATTTAGAAAACAGCTTGAGGAGAAAGCCTGTCTGTTCTTGGGCATTTCTTGATAATTGAGGTTAATATAATTCATCCTGTTATCTGCCATAATGACTAGAAAATGTTTGCTGAGCAAGTCTGCAAAGATACTGCATTCTATTTGAATATAAATTTGATTTGATTATTCCTTGATTTCTGTACTTCTATATTAAATTAATCTTTCAATATTTTATCTTGCATTGTTCTCCATATTTAATTTTTTTCAGAGATCTAAGTTGGATGAGAGAGTTTACTCTTGTAGCATATGGGGACCAACTTGTGATGGCCTTGATCGTATAATTGAGCGTTGTGGCCTACCAGAACTTCAGGTTGGGGATTGGATGTTGTTTGAAAACATGGGAGCCTATACTGTGGCAGCTGCTTCTACCTTTAATGGATTCCAGAGGCCAACAATACATTATGTAATGTCAAGGACAGCATGGTTAGTACTCTTGCCATTTATGTTTTTCATTCTCTAGAAAATGCAGTGAGAGTCTCTTTAATTTTGTTTGAATGAGCTGTGAATAAACTTGATTTGAGAAAATGCTGAAGAGGACAGGTAGTTTGTTTGGGTTTTCTATAAGGTATAATGCGCTTGTGTAGAACTATTTTCTATCCAGGCTTCCTCTGTGTGTAGCAAAATTGAGTAACACACCCACAACTTTAAAAACCCAAGGATTTGCAAAATAAAGCTTCCTATGTCTGCTTGAAGAGAATCTGATGACTTGAAAGAGCCGAATGACATAGGCAGAGCAATATTTAACTCAAGATTCACTGTTCAGTTTTTGTGGTGCAACTGGAATGATTTAACCAAAATAGGCATCTGCACCACCTTACCATTCTTTAAATAGTTGTTGAGAGATAATTTGTATATTTATTTGATGCTGATTTTTACTGAACTCTTGTTTTTCTCCCTCACTCTCACCCCATGTTAGGCAGTTGATGGAAAGGATAAAGAAGCAAGGTTTTCAAGCGGAAGTAGAGGACCAGGATGTACCTTTGCCACTCTCTTGTGCCTGGGAATGTGGAATTGAACACCATCCGGCAACTTGTACTTCAGCAAGCATTAATGTATAGATATTGTTAGCTAATGTGCAAGTTTAGGGATGAATTTTTATAGGACTTTGGGGACCATTAACTTAATTCTTCCTAGAATTTTTAAATGTTTGGAAAGCTTAGAGTATGTGTAAATGTAACAAGATAGCTAAGTAGAAGGGGAGGTCACATTTATCTGTGTGTTCCTATGGAAACTGAATATTGTTTTATATGGATTTCTATTCATTTCTCAAGTATACTAAAACTGAACTTTGACTGTCAAACAAGCATTTGTAGCTTGTATATTTGGCAGAATAGTCTGCATATATTATTGTGACCTAATTGTTTTACAATAAAGTATTAAAATAATAGAACAGCAATTCCTTTCTGTTTGTGAACTGGACTGAGTAGATATTAAGATCCTCAGTTGTCACTCCTTTGGATTTATATAGAAAGTACCACATACTGACTTTAATTTGTATTAAGCTGAAAACTACAATATACATGAATGACATTTGTCGTCCTACCATCTTAGAAAAAGCACAAGGAATCCTAGAGACAGAAGCCTTTCATATGATACAGCAGTTTCATTACAGGTATTAATCAAAGACCTAAAAATGATAAATTCATTGGCCATTTTCATGGTCTTTTGTTATGGAAACAACCATTTTGGTTCAGCTGTTCAATAGCACTGATTCTACTTTGATATGAATAGAAAGCTGTTTTTTACTAGAATTGTACCTCTGAAGGCTGAAATGATTAATGAATTTTGACAACAGGGAAAGAATTACAAAGGTTAGAAAGATAGCTTTCTTGCTTACTAATCAGTAGTTCTTAAAAATCAGAATTCATCTTTATAAGCTGTGTTCTGAGGATTTCAGGTTATTTCCCTAACTGTTCTGCTAGAGTAGGGATGGTTGAGCAAACAAGGATCAATATTTGTGAAAGCAAATTACTGTAGAAATGTTAAAATGGCACAAAATCTTACACTACTACTAGAAAAATAACTTTGATTTATATACAAAGAAATGAACATTTTCCTATATATCTTCCCTTTTTGCACTTGTATTTATCTGAGATACTCTTAAACTGCAGCATCTCTAATAATTTAGAAATATTTATTACAATTTAATTGTCTATTTTTCACAAGGCTAATATAGGGCAGGCATGTTTTTCCCCTTGTACCCAAGACATCTTCCTTTCATTAATTATTTGATTTATGTAAAAAAATGTGTTTTAGCTAGAATAGTGATTTAGTTATCACAAGTGGGTGGCTTGCAATAACTAAAGAATGGCTTGCCTCTTCATCTTTGGGTTGTAGCAAATCTTGTTTTCCCTAAACAACTTAGATTTTTCAAAGGATCGATGGCTAACAAGCAAGAGCTTTCACTTAATTAATTAGAAGCATTTTTCTTCTGTGGACTAATGACTAATGGACTAGCACTGATGATGTTACCTAGTTTGGGTAATGAACAGTCTGCAAGAAACCAAGCTCTGAGAGCACCAAGGACCACTCAAGGATTAATGAGTTTGCATTAGTTTCAGATCTTGAGCTAATTACCATGTCTATCCTTTCCTGCTAAGAAGGAGACCCCACAAAGCCTCTCCTGTTTCTAGTAATCCTCATTTGCATTATTAAAAAGTGCAACTTGCAGGAAATTGGGAAGAGAACTGGAGTTGGCCTAGAAGGAGAGTCCTACTTATTTCACTTTTCCAAGTTTGAAATAACAGTAACAAAACTGATACTTCAAATGTAACCCACCATTAAACACATTTAAGATTTTTTGTATATATAATAAAAGGAGCCTTTAAAGTGACTTTTGAAAGTAATCTCAAGGTAAGATCACTTAATGATCATCTAACATGCTAAAGCTGCATGGTCCAATGTGGTAGTGTTGCAATCAAGCTGTGTTGGGTAGAATGTAAGTTGAAGAGTAGAAACAAGTTCCTTTCCCACAGGGCTCCCCACCTTAAAAAAAACACTTAAATCTAACAAAAACAGACCGCTTTCTTTCAATGATGACATCATGTCACTACAGGTAGATCTTGTTCACTACCACTTTTGAAGTTACAATGACCCTGAGCATGAGAGATTGCCAACCTATCCTTGTAGTTGCAGCTGTCACAGATATCATTCGATAGATTCAACTCACACAAGACCTCTCCCCAAGATCCCCTTAAAAGCATGAGTTAGCCATGAAGGGAATAATTGAAATTAGGTACATATGGTAAGTGCTGTAGAAAGGAAAGGTGGCTTGCAATCAAAATATGGCACTACAATATATGCAAAGCAACATTTGTCTTACCATGTTAGAAAAGCACGGAATTCTACAGATAGATGTCTCGTATGATAACAGCAGTTTCATTATAGGTCTTAATCCAAGGCCTAAAAATGATAACGGGAAGCTCATTGATCACTTTTATGGCCTCCAATTTCCACATATTTTAAAAGGGAAAAAAGATAACTTTAGAAAACTACTAGGATTTATTTAAAAGAGAAAAACAAGGAGCAACAGGAGATAAAGTGATTTGCACTGCATTTTCAACTGAAATGTGATTGACTAGCTTGTGGCGTAGTATATTGGGTAGCTAGCTTGTAATTCAGCACATTTTCATGCTCCAGGTGATTGGGTTAATTAAACTATGGGTTAAGCATGCTGCGTGAACAGTGCTCATGTACACAAAACCTGGGATAATAACTAATGCCTTTATTCCTGTGAAAACCACTTTGTGTGTCTAGTGATTATCTGGAGTTTGGCAGCCCAGATGGATGGACATTCCATTCAGTTCATCAGTTTCTTAAAAAAAAGAGGAGAGGAGTTCAAATCCAATAATTATGCAGAGATGACTAATTGGCATTCAAAATTATTTCAGAAGTTGTTCCTGGCAAGCATCACTAACGACCCTATATTTCTTACACACAGCCTGCTTTGACAATAGGAACAGGCCTTAAATTCTAATTTACTGTATGGGTATTCCAATTTAGAGGGTGTGTTTAGAAATTGCTGCTATTACAAAATGCGGCTGCCAATTCTTTAGTTGGTGTGTATTTTAAAAGCCACACTGAATCAATTGCATTGAATTCCACTTTTTCCTGAACTTAATCTAAAGTGCTAATGGTTCTCATGAGAGATTGTAATGCTGGAAATGGTAGATGGAAGGACAACTAACCGTGAGGAGGATGGACTCAGTTGCAGAGTTGATGGGTGCACCCTTGGAAGCCTTTGAGGGACCAGACTGGGGACAGATCCTCCTGGAGAATATGTGTGTTTGCTAAGAGTCCACAACCACTTGATGGCATGCAATCTCAATCAAATCTTTTAAGATTTAGAGCTTGCTAGCCTCCGACAGCTCAAGAGGAATCAAGGAAATTAAAGATGAAAGTCAAGCTCAGGTAAAGAGATCTGACGTGTAAGAAGAAATAAGGAGAAAAGAGGATTTAGAAGAGATAACATGAAGCAAAAGAAAAGAAAAATTGGGATAGTTGGAAGCAGAATGCTAAACCGTGCCATGAATAAAGTATTTCTTCACAAAATGGCTGCCAGGGTATACATGCCCAAACATAACTTTCATATCAGGGCAAACTGGCTAATTCTCCCAAATAATTTAGATCTTTGACACAGCAATTTTCTGATCCATCCTACGCCCCTTTTTCAGCAAAATGACCTGGCCATGTCAAGGCCTAGGTATAACTTGGCCATTGAGACAGAGGTAGATTCTGAAACCTGATATATAAACCTTTGTCTTTCACCTTTAGTTTTATTTTTGTGCAGAATCATCTCTTTTCCAAACCATCCTTATATAGGATCCATCCACTCCAATTACCCCTTACTTACAAAATTACAGACAGTCCTTGACTTATGACCACAATTGAGATCAAAATTTATATTAAGTTAGACATTTGTTAAGTTAATTTTGCCCCATTTTGTGACTGTCTTGCCTCGGTTGTTAAGTGAATCATTGCAATTGATAAGTTAGTAGCCTGGTTGTTAAGTGAATTTTACTTTCCCATTGACTTTGCTTGTCAGAAGGTAGCAAAAGGGGATCCCATGACTCTGGGACACAGCAAAGATCATAAATATGAACCAGTTAAAAACCATCTGAATTTTGATCACATGAGCTCAGGGACACTACAACGGTCATGTGGAAAACAGATAGAAGTCATTTTTTTCAGTGACATTGTAACTTTGAACGGTCACTAAATGAACTGTTTTAAGTCTAGGACTACCTGTATACCCCACTAAAGATGACATAAAAAAATCAAGAACCACACTGCTGGCAATTATTCTGTCTTTCCTTTTACTGCTCTCTCCTCTCTCTCTCTCTGGCTGTCGTAAAATGTCCTTAGTCTGGTCCAATGTTGTTTGTTCTATTCCTATTAAATCTAGTTTCCTCAATCTTTACTTTCTATTATTTTTCCTATTGAACGCTACTTAACACTGACTTGCTCATAGTTCCTTTCACTTTATGAGCAATTTTCTCAAAAGCCCATTAAATTGTTACATAAACTAAACAAAGCTTAGCATAACATATTGCACAAACAAAGCCCATTTACTCAGTTTATTGTTTAGCATTATCATGTGATACCCATTGGATTAACAAAGTCATGGTTAATATGATTTAAATAGGTAATGCGCTATTCTGATTCCACCTTGGGATAAACTCTTCTCTGGGGGAATTGGAAATAAGCAAGCTGATATGCTTCTGCTAGGAGGAATAGCTATTTTTGATGAATGTCATAAAAGAACTCTAGGAGATTGTCACAGTTCCTTGAGGCAAGGTAGTGTGCTGCACACAACCTCTACATGAACTCCATTCCTACAGATATTATGAGAGGAAATAGAATGGACTGGTTTGTTCTAAAATCAACTATCATTTCCACTGTTTTTAGTGAGTTCAGTTTTAGGTTGTTCTTTTTGCACCTCAAGGCTAGTTGTTCAATTTTTGTCTGTAGGCAGATTCGTTGTCTGAATGAGGTCAATCACTGTTGTATCATCTGCAAATTTTAGTATTTTGACAGAGGGGTCTTTTGAAGTGCAGTCATTGGTGTATAAGGAGA
>JANHFO010003828.1:344640-359649 GCA_032468095.1 Pareas carinatus
GCTTTCAAATTATACACATTGCTAATGCAAATCTGAATAGCAGACAGAGTTGTCATTTTGTCTGACAAGCTATCTATCATTGGAGGAAATGGAGGCATTTACCTCCAAAGCTTTTGAGAGGAGATGTATATTGGTGAGTGAGGATAGCATTTGGTAGCCTTTTCAAATTACAGTTTAGATGCTCAGTATTTAACAATATAGTTTATCTGCAATGGAAGAAATAAGAGTTCATAGTAAAGCTTTAAAAGGAATTTTAAAACATGGGTTTTTGCTATTGCGGACATTGAGGTATGTGATAGATTGGATATTATGACCAAGCCTTTGATTAGCAAATTTAATACCGAGAAACTTAGACTTTGCAATATAATGGTTACGAAAAGTAGCAAAGTATAACACATGCAGAAGTGACATGAAAGAATAAATCAAGATTCCTACAAAAACAGAGAACAAAGGTAGCAAAGAATTATTACTTTTAAAAAAAGCATTAACAAAATTGGTTTGGCTGCAATTGTTGTTTCCTCTAATATTTACCTAATATGTATTCCTTCCAATGTATGCAGAACTATCAGCTATGGCGTATTTTGTCTTGAGTACCTTTTAACATATTGGATTTATGAAAGAATTTATAAAATGTATAAAGCATTTATAAAATACCAAATCTATCTGGCTGAGGGGAGAAACTTGCTGTGCAATTCTAGATACTATTTTTTTTTAATCTTTCCATATGTTGGAAGACTAATTTGCCATATCCTAAACTAACATTCTTAGGACTGAAAATCTAAATGTAATTAGCATGAAAATGTGAATTTGAAAACTTCGTAGAGAAATCCTGAATAGAGCACTAATTTTAAAAGACCCATTACGCAGAGGCCTCGAACCTTGGTCCCTTTAAGGCTTGTGGACTTCAACTTCCAGAATTCCCTAGCCAGTCATGTACATGTCAAGTTTTATATCATATCATACCATCTCATAGCATCAAAAAAATCAAAGGAAAGTGATAAGTGGACTTTTTCTATCTTCAATGTACATTTTATGACATTTTAACACACCTGTAGCAAGAAACAATATTTGCAGGCAATGAATAATACTAATAAAACATTAACAATGATTATCAACTTGTGATCAACGAGAATGTGTGAAAATGAAATGAGTATGAAAATTGAGCGGTTCTTACTTGGCCATACCTTGTACATCCAAAAGAATTTTTAAAAAGATACCTTCACATTATTTAGGATCCTTTGAGGCATAGAACTACACTTTCTTCCAAAAAGAAGCTTTCCAACATAAATATTTTATCATGGTTACTGCTGATAGGCTGATGGGTGCTGTACATTCTTGATATGTGAAGCCAGCATATTCACAGAACAGGAATTGGGTTCATATGAGGATTTCTTTAGGCAATTGTTATCATTTAAATGTCATTTTATCCTTGTATATTTCCGATGCTTGAATAACATAACTGAACAGAAATAAAACTGGACATATTTTAAAAAAATGGGAAGAAGGAAAAAAAGGACCATTTCTGAAAACTATTTCTGAGTAGCTGCGTTATGGAACAGCCACTGACAATCTAAAACATTTGGAATGAAGTGCAGGTGAGCTCTTCAGACTAAAATTTGTTCTAAAGTATTTCAGAAATAAACAACGGTGTAGTATATAAATTCTGAATGTGATAATCAATAATTAACAGTGGCTGAAGGAAAATAGAAGGCATTTTCACACAAGTAAATGGACATTTAAGAGAGTACTCACTTTCTAATTTCTGCTGGTACAGGATAAAAGGAAGGGATCTGTTGCTCAGTTAAGAATCTAACAGCTCACCTTGCTCGACGAGGATGTTGGAAATGAGATATTTTGTTGTTTCATCTTCAATCTTCTGATTGATTATTTCTTTAAATGTTGAAGGAAAAAGAATCCCTGTGGTATCCAAGACAGTAGAAGACATGGTGGAGACTGGGTAATCTACTTCACTAAAGGATTTTGTTACTGTTGCTCTATTTGCATAAATGAAAGCCATTTCAGAAGCCTATAAAAAAGAGGAGAAAAATAGTGAGAAACTTCATTTATACATTATTATGACCCAAATGCAGCAAGTTTTATTTCTGCTGTAATTACATGCTACAATGTTTAACATATTCTCCTAAAAGATAAATATCAATCCATCAATTCATCCATGAATATTTCTAAAAGGTTATTCATCTACCTTGGTATGCTGTATATTATCTATAGATATAAACACCAAAAACAGTCACTCACTGACTGGTGACTCATCACGAGATCTCTACAACCATTAAAACTACCATCATGAAATCTTCTACACACTTTTGTCTTGCCATCTAGGCACTCACTAAGAAAGGATTTTTTAAAAATATTAATTTTTACGCGAGCTATTTAAGATTTATTGTTATATTTAAATTCAGGATGGGTAGATAGTTGTGATTGGACACTTGTTTCCATTCTCTTGATTGGAGAACTTTGTAAAGGGTTGTGATTGGATGTTTCTTTCCTTTCTCTTGATTGGCAAGACCGGCTGAGCCCAAAGAGGCAGAAGATAACAATGTCATACACTCACAGCGAGGCCATGTTGAATTGGGCAGCTGCTCTGAGCCTCCTGCTGCCAAATGAGTCCCTGCCAGGCTGGGCTGAGTAGGCTCCCCTTGGTGCCAGGGCTGGCTGACTAGGAGGCCTGCCTCCTCCAGCCTTGTGAGAAGCGTGGTTGGGGGGGGTGCACCAACAAAGCAGTGCAGCCTGGTGGGGGAGAGAGAGGGGAGACACACGGCCCTTCCCACCTGGCTCTCCAGCTGCCCCCCCCACTCATGATGAAGGTGGGTGGTAGGCCTGGTTTGTGGCGCTGCCTCTGCGCTCTTGGCTGGACAAATCGCTTTGGTGACCCTCTTGGGAGAAAACGACCCTGTGAGAGGGTTGGGGGGATGCTATGGGGGAGACGATGCAAGAAATTTCCGTAGTGGAGCAAGGATATCAGAAGCTAGTGTTGATGTAAACCAAGGAGTATAAATGCATGAAATTCTTGGAACTCAACCAAGACCTTTTAGCTATGGCACAGGAAGGCCTTTTTAATCATTGTTAAATCTCACATCTTATGATAATCTGGTCATCTTATCTCCAGCCAGTACCTGAGGTAGCATAAAGTCTAGCATTTTTCCTTTCACTGATTGTCCCCTTCCTGTCCCAACACAATTCTTCCCAAGGATACAACTGTGAAATTTTGATTGATAAAGCAGGAATTGGCCTGGCTCTTCTTGGCCATTTTAGGTTGCTGCAGATATGCCCTTTCACCTCAAATCCCTAGCTGGAAATTATACTTCAAGAGCTCCTGTTGAATGGATTGGTACTAAGGTATTGGAGACAAAATGATATTCTTTGACAAAGCAGCCAAAGAACTGTATCTCATCTTCCCCAACTCCTAACCTTGACAACTAAGCTGAAGGCTGTCAGGGTTTCAGATGCTGGGCTTGGATCACCCCTTCTTTTCTTACTGCTCTACCACCTAGTGAGGCTCTTCTGTTTTACTGGATTCACCCTTCCCCCCAAAACTCAAAGATCGGCATTTTTGGTACTGGGTTTTGGTAGATATCTAAATCTGTAGATCTATTCTTCTGTCCTTCAGCCCCATCCTGAGCCTACAGTAAGAAAAATGACTTGTGTATATTCTTTGGCTGGTTGGCAATCTATGATGAATGGCAAAAAAGCCAGAAAAACTGCCAATTACTTTTCTTAACTGCCCCATATTTACAGTATGTCTGTGCCGAATTGAGATTTGAAAAGATGCTAATTCTATCTAACATTAAAGTTTTATTGTTGAACAAAGACAATAAAAGTTACTCACCAACTCAGTTGTGGCTGGAGCATCTGTCACCATTGGCTGCATATCATTATTTATATCACTAGCCGGCCTGATAATTTCTGCAAAAATGAGACAAATGAAATGGTCTTTTTTCGTCAAATTTGCCTAACCTATCAAAACTGACCAAACCATATCAATTATTAAATAAGATTCTGTGTTATAAGAGTAAAACTGCTGTTTCTTCCCCTTGCACTATCAGCTGAATCTGTAAAGAGGTGTTCTTAATCTGTGTAACTAAAACTGTTTTAAGGTTGTGATCTGAGATAGCAGTGGCCTTACATTTCACCATGACATCCTGGGGCTTCTGATTACCTCCTAATGATAATTTGGTCTCCTGCTCCAGAGAAAATGCAGGCAGGAATACCTTCAATATCCTTTCTTCCCTCAAAAAGCTATTTCTTGGAGTTTTTCCTCCTCCATGGTTCTCTAAGGTGAACACTTAGTTAGGAGGGGCTCAGGGCACCAGCTATTTCTATGGTGGAATCTGCGGCAGACGTGGGGGGAGGAATCTGGTGAGGTTAACGTCAGGCACAAAGAG
This sequence comes from Pareas carinatus, assembly GCA_032468095.1. Taxonomy (NCBI): domain Eukaryota; kingdom Metazoa; phylum Chordata; class Lepidosauria; order Squamata; family Pareidae; genus Pareas; species Pareas carinatus. The sequence goes on from JANHFO010003828.1 coordinate 349,044, forward strand.
CCAGAACAACACTGGGAGTTAATCAGAGTGGCATGTTTATTGCAAACAATGATTACAATTCTAAGATACATTCATAATCATAAAGTATATTCATCATATCATGTTATGAAGTACAACATGATGACATGATGACTATACTTCATGATTATGAATGCACCTATTACACGACATGATGAATGTACTTTATGATAATGAATATATCTTAGAATTATAATCATTGTTTGTCAATTATAGCATTATGATTGTAACCACAGTTTGCCTGTATGTAAGTACTGAGCATTTACACCAGAGACAAATTCCTTGTGTGTCCAGATACACTTGGCCAATGAATTCTATTCTATTCTATTCTATTCTATTCTATTCTATTCTATTCTATTCTATTCTATTCTATTCTATGTGTGTACCCTCAAATCAATGTGGACTCCTGGCAACTGCCTGGACCAGTCACTGCAGTTTCCCTGGAAAGGTTTTTCAGAAGTGGTTTGCCTTTGTCTCCCTCCTAGAGATCTCTCAAGGTCACCCAGATGGCGTCATGCCCAAAGCAGGACTTGAACTCATTTCCCAATTTCTAGCCTGATGCTTTAACCACTAAGAGCAAACTGGCTTTTCAACTGATAGTACTGCAAACAACAACAGCCCCTTAAATTGCCACATCAACCCTGGAGGGTTAATAGTGACCATTTTGAAGAATACTAATCTAACCTATCATGTTTGTTTGGTGGCAAATAGCCATAAAAGATATTGATTCTCCCTTTAGGAGAAAGGGAACAGGAACATTATTGAATTGCTTTATCTTGATCTGCTGAGAATCTCACCACAAATCCTGTTCATGTTCTACTGTCTCAAGAAACTTTACTGGCAGAGGGACATACAAGAGGGACATTCAGTCACCCATAACCTAATTATTAGCTCCTTCTCTATTATGTTTTAAATATGTAATTACTGTCTGATTACTGATTGGAATGTTACTTTAACTTATTCTAAATATAATTTGGTTTTGCGTTTAGTTTGAGGTGATTGATTATAGTACTGCATTATCTTTTTAGAGGACAGGGCTAGCTGGATAGAAAAAAGCTCAGTCCTTCACACAAGAACTTCAGAAGCTCTGGATTTGGACTGTGAGTTAAATGGCATTTGCATTCTTCAATATATGTATGTGTGAATCTGTGTACACACACACACACACACACACACACACATTTTGTACTAAAGAATGATATCCTCGGAAAAAAAACTGCTACGTAAATGGCACCAATCCTTAGTTATATTTAGATTGTTTTGTTCTGAATGATCCCAGAAATCCTTGCAAAATATTGAATGGGAAAACTCTGATGGCATCTGTTCGGTGGCACACCACGACCCTGAAAAACAGATTAGTATGAAGAATTGGGAATGTGGTAGCATATAACTGTAAGTGAAGATTTTATACAGACCTCATCTGTACTTTAAAAACAACTAGGCGGTTCCCCTTAGAAAATAGCAATGGGCTGGGATCGATTAACAGCAGCAGCTAATCAAGATCACTGCTGCAGCAATAATTAACTTTTATAAATCTAAACGATCATGAATTTGATGCTGTTTTTACAATAAACATATGTCTTTCAATCTCGCCAATATATATTTTTATGTCAGCCTCAAATTGGGTCTGTGATATGACATCGCTTTATACTGCACTGTGCTGTGCTATACTGGACTATTTATTTGCAAGGCTTATATGCCACTCCAGTTTTTATAATGTGGTATGTTTGAAGTGCCATATTCCAGTAGTGAAGAATGCAAGAGGTACTAGAAAGAAAACACTGCACCGTGAAATGCTTCTCTTCAATGTTTCCGTTAACCAGTCAGCTATGCTTTTTCAGAAAGAAACACATTCTCAGTGGCAAAGACTAAAGGGGGGAGAAGAGTTTCTGTTAAAACAGAACATCTTTTAAGTCTGAAGGGGATTTTACTCATGAGTATTATAATTCTTTTGCATTTGTGTAAATAGCAAATAGGATTTTATGCATACACAAAACCATATTGTAGAGTGGCTGTAATGATCTTATCCATTGCATCTCAAATTGATTAAACCAGGGTCCATTAAACCAAAGGTTTATTCTATTTCATCCCATCCATTTTCCTCTCTCCAGTTTTTTCCTTTCAATTCACCTCCCCCGCCCCCCCAACCAACACATTCAGCCCTTTTTATTTCGGAAGGGACAAACAAGCTTTAATTCCAAAGCTGCGGTGTGCATGTTTCCTAAACCTACCAATAACTTTATTTTCTTTCTCAGTGGCTCCATAATTTTCAGTATAGGTGTACATGTTTCATATCCATGTAGCAATGGGTATTGACAGCCTTCCCCAATTCTGTGGTGGAATGGAAATACTGACATCAACCTGTGTGATAGACAAGAGAATTATTGGCCAGGCACCATCCATTGCTCCAGCTTCCTTGCTTCACTATGGCACTGGCTAAGATGCCAGCTACTCCGTACATTCTAATCCCATCTTAGTCTGCTGCCCTCTTTTTTGCTGCTCTGGGTTATAGCTGTTAACAGTTTTCAATGTAAAAACTTTAAGAAGAGACAGATCAATGGTAGGAGAAAAACTCTGATAAACTGCCACAGAACAAAGATTCAGCAATATAGACAAGGCAAATCTAGAAATGAGATAGCAGATGTTTCAACCTGTCTGCTGACTGAACGGCATGAAGTGAACAATACACAATATTGTACATGCAAGGCAGTTTAATCATGGGAAAATATGCATGCAGCGGCTCTTTCTTTGAGTCTTCTAAAGCCTGGGACAGATCAATATGCATGATCCCATTCTAACTTCTCCCCTGTTCCTCACAAAAGAAATCTTGTTACAGGACTAAGATTGAAATGTATTTGTTATACATATTCATAACTCGCATTTCTCCAAGTTAGTGGTTGTGCTTAAAATTCTCCCATATTGATAAGTATCATCGACATTTCAAATTGTTTTTACCATCTGTCATTCATATTGTATCACATTACATTTTTAATTATATTTTTTTTTTCATAGAAGAATGACAACAGTCAGCTACGGCTGCATCCTTGAGAATATTAGATCTCTCCATACATAATAGAAGCAATTAAGAGGCAAGAAATTTTCTTCCCCACAGAACTCTGAAAGGTATTTATAACAAACCAGATTTTTAACATTCAACTCTAACCTATTCCAGTATATTCAGTGCATAATTGCATAATCTGAAGGGACGTGTTTATGAACACTATCATGAATATGTTTTTTTAAAATATGTGTCTCTGAAAAGAGTAAATATATTATGACATAGGCATCAGGTTTCCTGGCTAGAAAATGTGAAATTGAGCCAAACTTGTCCTATATGGTCCTTAAATTTGATTTTTATACACTGATTCATTTTTGTTTCAGTACTTCCAGACCTGGCTTCTGGAATCTTACTTGAGATAGAACAGAGATGGGAAACTTGCAAGTATGGTTCTGGATCCCTGTTTGCATTTTCCAGTATGCACACATATGCATACACATACACAATTGCCAAACTGAATTGCAAATCACTCATTTTGCTGTTGTTGTTGCTGTTGTTGTTGTTGTTATATTTATACTATATTAGTTGTAGATTATTTTTATGTGCTATTGTTTTGATAACTTAGACTCTTGGAAATAGTCTATTTTCACATTTCTCCTTTCAAAACAAAGGCTATAGTACAGTGATGGCGAACCTATCGCACGGATGGCACAGGCCGCACTCAGAGCCCTCTCTGTGGGCATGCGCACCATTGAGGCCCGTGGTGGAGTGTGGGGGTGTGTGTGGGGTGGTTGATGGCCGTGGGTGGCAGGAGGATGCTGATAGCCACAGGGGGCATCGACGGCGAGGGAGTCATGGGTGTGTGTGTCTCTGATTACTGTGGAGGGTCATGGGGGAGGTGCGTGTTGCCATGTTGGCACTTTGCAATAAGTAAGTGGCTTTTGGGTTGCAGTTTGGACACTTGGTTTCTAAAAGGTTCATCATAACTGCTATAGTAGGTGCAATAATCTCTGCTAGGCTTAACATGCATATACTGCCTTGAATCATCTAACATACAGAGTACAAAAGCCACCTAAACATGTCAAGAAACATGACCCCACCTCTTCCAATCATGTCATCAAAATCTCCTTCTGCCCCCAGGGTCCTCGAAGCTATATAAAAGTGGCCTCGGTCTTATAAAAGTGGACAGATCTTTGCTAGAGCAGTGTGCAATTCCACCCTATCCACAACAGGAATGTCGGCCTGAGCAAAGAAAATTAAAACCAGATATCCATAGATAAGTGTGTCATACATTTTAATTGTCTAGACAATAGGCTCGTGAAAATCATTTGATGAAGCACTTCACTCACGCAATGCACCCCTCTAGGATCTCCTCCTAAAAGACCTGAAATGGCACCAGATGCTCAAAACCACAGTACTTGTATTTTGAGGCCTTCCTTCCCAGAAGATATTTCCACCACCATCTCTAGCGTCCATTGATTATATCCAAATATGACTCCTGTGGATTAATGCCATTCCTCACATACATCTTTAGAGTCTTTCGAGAACTATAGTAACAACTCTCAGAACCACAGCTGAGATACCAGAAGGTGCAGAGGCATGATAGTAAACAAAACCATAATGTAAGACTTAGTAAAAAAAAAAAGCCAAAAAGCCCAGCAGACTTGTGATTTTGAATGAAGGAATTGCATATAGTTTCAATATTTTCCATTTTTAAAGGGCCTTTGGAGATTTCTGGAATAAATAGGAATACTTATTTCTTTGAATTGCAAAGATCACCATGTTGTCCAGGATTTGTGATTTTTAGAAAGAAACATGCATAATTGTTCAGAGATTTGTCCAAATGTTTTAGCTTACGATGGAAGGGGGAAAAAAGGATTACTAAATCTTTCAGCAATTCCAGACTATTTGGAATATTTCAGCAAATTATTCCAATTATTCCAAGTAGAAAATATTTCTTATTCGGCAAAATATTTTTGCCACCCAGAAATGATAGCTGTTGTCTTTGTAACCATTGTGTCCTGAGTACTGCTAAAGTCAAGAGTAGAGAATTTTAAAATTAAAAACAGCAACGACAAAGCTTCCACGTGAACAGGAGAATGTGAACAAATGGAAGTTTATTAGTAGAATATAATAGGAGAAAAAGAAAGGAAAAGAGAAGAGTCATCAGGAGCTTTGTGTGTTCTCAGCTAGCCTCTGCTCAACTGAGAGGGTTAAAAGATTACCTCCTTAATAACTACTGATTGCAAGAACCATGTCCCCAAAGGTGCTGATTGTGGGTAGCTGAATGACTGGATGAGTGGGCAGAGGCAGTAAAAAGGCCCTAAGTGAGTTAAGGGTCTCATTTTCTGGCTGTATTAACATTCACCGTTTAACAGTTTTGCTTGGCACCACATATATTTATTTTATAATCTTTTCATTGTTTATGTGTTTCATCATGTATACCACGCAGAGTCACTTATTGAGTTGGGCAGGTGTAGAAATCAAAGTAGTAAATAATTAGGCTGGTTTCAGGGAACAAGTTCACACATTTCCTCACTAGGTCTTCTACAGGTCTCCAACCATCATTGGGCCAATTAACAAAAAGCTAAGACGGGCTTCAGTGGTGGCCGGATGTTGCTATGAGGGTGCTATAAGTCAGCTCTGAGGATCTCAATGAGTGATCTCAAATAAAAGTTTGGCCAGAGAGGTTCCTTGCAAGTTTTTTCTTTAAGCCAATGGTGTGTTCTTGACTAACCTGCGAAGAAAGAAAGCTTTTTTTAAAAAAGAATTGTAGATGAGAAGATAGACATTGCAGTGCTAATGTGCAATGTTTGTGGCATGTTTGTATTCATGCCTGAAAACAACCTGACTTGGAATAAACTAACATTTATGAAGTGGTGCTTGAAGAACGAATGGTCACACTTCAGCTAACAAAATAGGAAGAAGACTTTTCGGACTAAAGAAAGGAAGTGCTTTAATACTAATTTTAATGGAATACTAATGGAATACAATCAAACCTAAAAGGAAGCCCAACAGATGAGAGGAACTCTCAGCAATGAGAGATGTAAAAAATATATCGTCTATTAGAAGAACTTGTGCTTTTCACACACAAGGCTCTGAATCATTATTTGCGGTGACTGGAGTTACTGAAGAATAAGAGGCAGTTAATAGTTCACCAGAAGACAGCAAGGATAGCAATGTGCCTTGAAAAAAAGACATAAGAAATAGTATTCCTAATCGATAACTGTCTCTGAAATGTAAGCCAATTGGGTCCAATAGCACACTATCTTCCAGAAGCAAGGAACAAGAATGTGACAAAAACAACTTTGAAACTGAGTGCTTCTGTACCAGAGGCAAATTACTTGTGTGTCTAACCACACTTTGCCAAATAAAGTTTAAGAAACATACCAAGTGCACTGACAATTAACCAGTAGCCAGCGTGGTTTGAGGGCTCTCAGAGGTTCTGCCCTGCAGATAATCAATGTGACACTCTGTGGTTAATGTTGGGCATTCAAGGAAAAACATTTTCAGGAAGCACTTATAATCATTTAAACAGAGTTGGTCAAAACTCAAATCTACCCAGTTGAAAAAAAAGGCCCTGCTACTTCCTTGTTTCCTCTGCAGGAAAGTTGAAAAGAAAGAGAGGAAGAGAAGGAGCAGCTGCAAGGTGAATGAATTCAATTACAGTAGTGACAGGTGCACTGTTAAAAGACTTGGAGAACAAGATTGGGACCAGATCCTTCTGAAGAAAATCTATCTACAGTATGTGGTCTCTAAGAGTTGGCACTAATTTGATGGCACAGAATCAGTCAATCACTTCTTTGCTTTTCGTCCTGTGGAAAAAATGTCCCGAAAATGTTTAAGCCAAGATGCTTAGCTCAGCTATTACAATTATTTGCTTTTCACCTCCTCCTCCCAACTATTTAATATGTAGCATTTTACAGTGTTCATAAGAAGCCAGATGTGCTAGGAAGGAAAGGGGTCGGTCCCTGTAATCAGGTATTAGCATTTTAATCGAATCTTTATTTGAAAGGGGCACCCTGTTTAGTTTATCAAAGGACAAGTGAAAATGCTAATTTGACACCTCTTGGGAGGGAAACGACCATTATCTACTTGAATAATTAATATCTTTTGCTCTGGGGTGTATTCAGAGGGGAGATAGGGAGTAAAATCTGTAGTTTACAAGTTGTTTAATGAAAAGATCTTCTACTTAATACAGTCATGTGCCAATTTGCCCCAGCCAAAAATATTGGATCAGTATCTAGAAAGGTTTAAAAACAATAAAAATAAAAGATGAGCGGTAACAAAAAAAAAGGTGGAATAAAAAGGTGAAAAAATAAAATTGTAACAAAAAAACCAAACGTGGCTCAAAAGTTGGACAAAATAATAGTTTCTTTGTGTGTTAGAGCGCAGAGCCATGGTAGCACAGTGGTTAGAATGTAGTACTGCAGGCTAATTCTGCTGATTCCCAGCTGCCAAAAGTTTGGCAGTTCGATCCTGACCAGCTCAAGGTTGACTCAGCCTTCCATCCTTCCGAGGTCGGTAAAATGAGGACCCAGGTTGTTGAGGGCAATAGGAACTCAAGGTGACATACTGTACATGGTACTCACTTCTTAATTTTTTTAGGGTAGTGTGTGTGCATCAAAAAAGTCAAGATGATAGAGACAACCATGTGGTTGAGGTCATGCTGATTTTTATGTGTAAGAGCCATAAAAAGAGATGCCAGTTTGATATCAAGCCAATGGCTTATATATATCTTGACTTTCTTTACACACACATACTTTTCACACTGATGCCTCTGCATCTTAGGTTCCCTCTTGCTATACTATGCACATACAGAATAAACCAGTGATATATTTCAGATGTTAGGTTTATATTAGGGAGATAGATGGACAGGCAGATAGACAGAATTTAGAATGGTTATTTGACTTAATACAGACTCGCCTTTGAAGCAAGAAATAGAAATGAAGCAATGCATTTAACAGTTCTGTTGAACTCACCAGGTCCAATAACATCTTGAAGTTACTGACTGGATCTATATACTGAGCTCATCAGTGGGTTGCTTAACTATGATTTTTTGAAACGATTGAATTCACACCACATTAGGCTTTAAATCATAACATATACAGCAGAGCAGCTGGTGTTATACACCATACTAAGCGAAAACAAACACATCATATTAGTACAATGTGTAACTCAAACAATAAGGCAATTTCTTGAATTAAAGCCTCCGCACAATCCTTGCCCTGGTTCTTCTATTTGCATTTTTGGGATAACTGCAAACATTATGAGAAGCCAGTGGTGGGGCTTCTGATTTAAATGAAGCTCGACTTGTGTTTCAGTTCTGTTGTCCACAGGCTCCAGAGTTGAGGGCTTCAGTTTACAGAATATTTAGTGGGCTGCAAGCAATCTACAATTTACTAAAGTGTCATGTCCTATGAGACCATCTGATGAGGCATGAATGTTGAACTCATATTGTTAACCATTTACATAATGTAAAATATACACATGCACAGATTACCTCTTGGACTGTATCACATCTCAGTCAACTGATGCGGTGTGTGTGCCTTTGAAGAAGATTTAGTTCCGTATTCTTGCAGAACTCTAAAGCCTACTAAAAATAGAGTAATAGTCTTCCAAAAGTTGGTTATTCTTTTTTTTTTACTGACAGTAATTCCTAACATCTGTTGGGCCCAGAACAGCATTAGGCTTGGTGCAAGAGGTGAAAGGCCACAGTCTAAAAATGGATGGACCGTAATCCAAGTTGAAGGAGTTGTGGTTTGATGGCTCAGAGATATAATTAAGCTCCAAAGCTCTCCATTCAAAAAATAAAAATAAAACTAAAAATAATGAAATGCTGGCTCAACCTACGCTTTAGGGATTTTGGGGACTCTACAAGGTTTTGGGAACTATTGGCAGTCTTGGGGTGGACCTTGGCTCTTTGAAAGCCTGCAGTAAGAAAGTAAGAAACTAAAAGTGAGTACACACATACAAACTGGCAATCACAAACTGTATTAGCTGCTAACCTGCATGAGTCACTAACACATGAAATGCAGCATGACAGAATGATGTCAATTATTACTCACAAAAGAAAATATTTGCAGCAGAACATCTGCCAGTCATCAATAGATGTACAGGAATAGGGAGGTCAGCCAGATGGGTAATGCTGATCACCAATTAACATGTCTGAATTCTGCTAGACTTTATGTAATGTTACCATCCTAATTACAACATATTGAAGCTACTCTAAAATGTCCTTTGTGGATCAGTAAGAACTGAAATTCTGTAATAACTTAGTCACCATCCTATCCAGGGCACCCCACCTATATAGCAGCCAGGTGTGCCTACTTACCAGGAAACGGAAGAGTTTGCTATGCAACAGTTTTCTCAATATTGTTTTCAAAGGGCATCAAAAACCTAAAGTCAATGGCAGCTGACAAAAGGTTATATCTACTGTAAAAAAATGCTCAGTCAGAAAAAGTGCTGCCAGGCTCCTTCAGATTTCTATCAAACTGAATATCTTTCTTGTTTGTTAAAAGGGGCCTTATCTACTGCAATGCAACTGTGAATGAAACTTGCTCTTCATATGCTATCCTAATCAGATCTTTAAAAAGTGATCGCAATCAGTTTTATTATGTAGCTGTGACCATTATAATCTGACAGTCTGCTGAATGTAGATGTGTGTGTGTTCATCTGTATGCTTGTGTGTATATGTGTGTGTGTATTCACCTACCTTCAAGTAAAATTTCTTTTATGAGAAAGGCTAAATTGAGACAACCTAGCAGAACCAGTAATGACAATAACATCATCAAATCGGCATTCTTTGTTTTTAAAATAGTGAAGTGCTTGTATTTAAATAAAGCATCAAGATGTTTGTGGGCAAAAATTCTGATAAGGTACATATCAAAGGTTGCATTCCACCCAGTGGATGTAATTTACCTCATACAATCAGAGCATATGTTACAAAAAGATAAATATCATTAGCTCATTTAAACCTATGCCAAAGCCTCTTCAATCATAATAAACATAGGCAAAACACGCTTTTTGTGATGGATATCGCAATATAACTCCCATCAACAGACTGGGGTCGTATCCGCACTTGCACGCAAACGCCTCCTGTCTTGTGCTCATGCCAGCTTAACACTAAACCTCCACAAAAAAATGTTACGTGGACTAAGACCCATCAAAACAACTTGCTAGTTATTCAGTCCAGGCAGGAAGGGAACCCGGTGCTCGGATTGGGCAGCTAGGAGTACTCTTCTGTATCAGGAAAGCAATGCCCAACCATTTTCCATTCTATGCATAGCTCTTCCAGGACTTATACTTGTGAATGTGTGTGTTTGTTTACACATGCAGATATGGACCTGATATAAAATTAATTAAATAATAGCACAACATCAGTCAATACAAAATTAAGATAAATTTATATTATTACATGGTTATGGCATAGAATGTATGTCGCTGGCGTGGTTCAATATTATTTTTAAAAAAACTTTCTTGGTTTTAAGGGTTTTGGACACATAAACATACATGTTGAGGCTGGATCTAGCCCATTAACTCATTTCATTCAAAAAGTCTTTTATAAATGTTCTTTATTCATTTATAACT
>JANHFO010003828.1:367759-380177 GCA_032468095.1 Pareas carinatus
AAATTAAATTAAATTAAATTAAATTAAATTAAATTAAATTAAATTAAATTAAATTCCTTTTAAACCAAAAAGATGATGATGATACAGCTACGAGGGCAATTCAGGGAAAAAATCTCGGTTTGGTTATCAATGACAGACACTCGCAGATACGGAGCTTTTATTATACACATTAGAAAACTACAACATTACATTTCTTTTTGACATAATTGCCATTCAAATTGAGGCACTTCTCATAATGTTTTACAAGGTTTGAAATTCCTTCTGGAAAGAAATTTCGCTCCTGGGAATGAAGCCAGAAGAGCTGGTAGTCGCTGGGTGTCAAATCTGGGCTATAGGGGGGATGATCAAAAACGTTCCAACAGAACTGCTCCAAACATTCTTGGGTACATCTAGCAGTGTACAGACAAACATTATTGTGAACCAACACCACACTGGAAGTCAGCATGCCCTAACACTTGCATCATACTGTTTCAATGATGACAATGCACTTCACAATGCCATTACAGGGTGGCTTCATTTCCAGGAGGGAGATTTCATTGCAGAAGGAATTTCAAACCTTGTAAGACATTATGACAAGTGCCTCAATTTGAATGGCGATTATGTCAGAAAGTCATGTAATGTTGAGGTTTTCTAATGTGTGTAATAAAAGATCTGTATCTGCCAGTGTCTGTCCTTGATAACCAAATGGAATTTTTTCCCAAATTGCCCTGGTATAATATATTAGCGTTCTATATATGGCTTAAGGAGCAGACACAGTGAGATGAGAAGAAATCATTTTCAAAAACATTCCCACCAGAAATTGTCAATTGCATTAGGTCAATTCGTATACAATGCAGATTTTCACCAAAAAAATCTTCCTTAAAAATATATAAAAGTGTGGGTAATTGTTGAATGATAGCACTACTGATAGGGTAGTTATATTGTCAGTGGACCCAATTGAAACAAATTTATTTCACTTCCAGAACCATTCCAGAATCAATGCTCTGTCATTCTCGCAGTGATTAGCTCAGGGATATAATAAGACCAAGAAGCTTCTCCAGCATAAACATACAAATATCCTGTGAACTTCCCCCTGACTGACTCCATTATAACTTTCTCTGATGGAATTTCTTCTGCGTGTGCAATTCTCAGATTTCCTTTTTAGTATAACCCACAGCATTATGGGTATTGAACTTCAGTATAGCAGAAGGAATAATAAGGCTGAATCTAGACACTCATGAATGTGAGATATTGAGGCCTGGTTTGCATCACAATCAAGAATGGGAGTTGAATTCATAGAAGTGACTTAATCCCCACTAAGTTTGGCTTTCATCACAACTTAAAAGGAGAACCAGATACTGTACATTATTTGCTACAGAGAAGAGCAGCTTAAATATGTTTTTTCACTGTTGGAATATTTTCTTTATATGTTTAACAATAAGTTTAAATTTTTAATAAAAGATTGTGTGGGCAATAGTAATGCCATCTTTAGAAAAAGAGGGAAAAAACCTGACTCCTGCATTAGAAAAAAATGAGCACATCACTGAGCAAAATGAAGACATATACTTAGAAAAACATATATATATAAGAAAGATAAAATGCTCACTTAAGGAGATATACAGTATGTGTTAACTCTAGATAAGGAGACAGCTGTTTTAACTAAAAATAAGGAAGTATCTGCTTTAACTCTAAATAGGGAAACATTTGTTTGTAATAAGCTAACACATTCCATTCTATTGTTAATGGCCGGCTAAATCTTTAAACTAAAAAAAATACTGTAAAAAGGGAGACAGAGATGGAGGAGCAATCCAGCGGCAGCTGCTATCTGATGTTACTGTACAACCTTGCCAATCTCCATCTTCCATTTTGTTTGACCTCTACTGATTGTCTGGTGTGTTTTATTAGATTTCCACCTTGGGCACAGACTGTGAGAAACAAAGGGTCTGATCCTTCTGACAGCCTTATTTTGTAGTTACATGCCAGAACAAAAAAAAGAGACTTCTAAAAGCATCTATCCTTGACACTTAGTTTCACTAATGAGAATTCTCCCCTTTGGTAAATATTTATCTTCACAGGTGAGCCATTAGAGATGTTAGCCTTGAGGAAAAATTTATAAAAAGAGAGGAGTATGTATTTGAGTCACTTGATAGAATAGAGGATGGGCAACTAAGTAGACCTGCTTTATATCAGAGTAAACCAAGAATTGGTCAACTGTGTATGGTTGAACAATAAAAAATGGCCTTGTTTACATTTCATTTTTTTCAATTTCTTTTTATCCTGAACAAGTTCAAACCTAATGGAAACCTAAAAGCAAACAATCCACTTTGCTTTGTGGCAATGTGTATAAACCAGGACACAGGGTTGGAAATGACTCAAAGTATTCTGCATAGTAGGGCCATATGCTATTAAAAGGACCACTCACAAGGATCACTTAAAAACTTTCAACAGGCCACTTGTACTGAGCCTTTTGTTCTGTACAGAAGTTTTCCAGGTGCTTTGACCAATTCTTTTTTCCCTTAACAGTTTGTGATTCCTGGTTTAGGTCTGACAGAAAGAAATGATTAACTATATCATGGGTGGGTATTTACATTGCAATAAAAATATATTGCAGTCAGCTTTAGCTTCATCTTAAAATCCAGGCAGTAAAATGCAGTTATGACTTCGTATTGCTTCACAAACTGAGTTTAAAACAAATAAGATCAACACAATGTCGAATCCACAGAATGAAAATAGTTCCCTACAATTTTCTAAACTCTATAAAGATATGATCTGACAAAAGAAAATAAGATAATTGCAGTATCTAAGATACCATAAATGTTGACTTTTTTCAAACAACAATCATAATTGCAGTGGGGACCACTTATGTTATAAGCAGTAAATTTTCAGATACAAGTTTTTGTGTTTTCAAAGTAAGAGAATCTTTTTAGCAAAGAGAATTATACTGCCTCCTGTTCTGAAAGGGAAAAAGATTTTTAGATTAAATACTGGCATTCAAGAAATTGCTCAATAACTATTTCTTATAGAAACCGACGGTGATTTATAGGTCCATGATTGTGAATATGTTTTTTTTAAAAAATATTTTTTCTAAGCAGAGTAAGGATATAAAAGCACAAATTACATCTTATTACAGTCTATTCCAGCAACTGATCCAAAGATTTTCTGTGACAGAAATATTGATTCCAGAGAGGCATTGCCATGATATTTATTGGGGTTGGGGCATTAAAATAGTTGGAGTGATCCCAACAGGTTTGTATGTTATTACACCTCATTCCTGCTGACATCACCCTCCACAGGGATATAGAGAAAGAAAAAAATGACTAAAATTACAATTACATGACTTTTTGACACAACCGTCATTCAAATTGAAACACTTGTCACAACTTCTTACAAGGTTTGAAATTCCTCCTGCAAAGAAATCTCCCTCTGGGGAATGAAGCCAGGAGTGGTGGTAGTTGCTCAGCACCAAATCTGGACTACAGTGGGGATGATCAAAAGCATACGAAAGAAACTGCTCCAAAAGTCCTTGGATGCATCTAGCAGTGTGCGGGCGAGCATTATCGTGAACCAATACCACACTGGAAGCAGCCCCAATGCTCGCATCGCATCGCTTCGACGATGACAATGCGCTTCACGATGCCGTTACAGGGTGGCTTCAGTCCCAGGAGGGAGATTGACTGCTCTGGTGGGCAGCTATTTCATTCCAGACTGTCCAGCTACAAGAGCAAATCCCATTTTTATGTGTAATCTGGTAATTTTGTTGTCAACCCTAGACATAGTATATCTCTATCATTTATATCATTTTAACATACTAACCCAATCCTCGGGTTTTTTAATTTAATTTTTTTGCCATTTAATTTGTTTATCTGTTCAATGTGTATTCTTTCTGTTTTTTTGTTCTATTTTAGAGGGTCTTTTGTTATTATAAATTGCATTTTTTATTATTTATTATAAAGTATTATTTTTTAAAAAAAACATCCAAAAGCAACAAGGAAGATGACTGATGATGTTAGCAAATTGGGTAATGAATACAACCAAACTCAGAAGGCACCAAGGACTCCCCAGTTTACAGTTCGGAGCTATAAATATTCTCTTTCAACAAGGAGGACGTTGATGGGTCTGTACAAATATATTCAAAGGATACATTTTTGTTCAGTTTTTCCCAGTTTAGCTCAGTAAAACCTATGCTATAATCAAAGTTGCCTAGAAAGTAATCATCATCATTGTCATCATTATTCAGGATGATGTTTTCTGCTGGTTGGTTGGCCGTTGTTGGGTCTAATGAAAAAAAGAATAGTCCCTAAAAGGAACAGGCAGGCACTAATAGTGTTATTATATTATTATAGGACACAGGTCCACTTCTCTTCTGCAGATTTGTTGCAGCATCATTACCATATACCATTATGAATGTCCTGGATATTGTTAGACATTCTTTTTTCATAAATGGCATGTTTTACAATAGGAACAAAGTAGATGTCAGATACTTTCCACAACAAAGAGCCGGTGAGGTGAAGCAGAAATTGCATTCATAAATCTCAGTTGCCAAATGTAGGTTTTGCATCTTGGCTTTCGTAGTAACTCTTCAAGACCAAGACAGAGTTACTGGGCTCAGGCAGTGTTAAGTTTCTGCATGTTTTGACAAAAAGGCCACAAGAGTTGTGCAGTAAAAGGCAAAAAGGAGGGAAGCAGCAAATAACCACAGATGAGAACTCAGCCAGGTGGAGATAAATTCCAGGTCAAGGCAGGCCAAAGTCAAGCCAAAGATTTACAATGCCAAATCAAGGGTGGGACAAGGATGTACATCAACAAGCCAGGGTCATAAATAACTGGCTTTTAAGCAAAAGTCACAGCACTCAAAGCCAAATGCTTAAGTTGCTTCTAGCAACTGAAGACTGTTTTTGTGAGGCTGAAATATCCTCCCTGCCAAGTGTGCACAGCTGTTTCCAATCTGGTGAGTTCAGTGTCCTACTGCCAGTTCATGAGTAGCACACTTCTCTGCACCTCATAGAAGTGAGTGCCTGAAGTAGCCTGTGTTATGGATGAATCTTACTCTGAGGCCATAGCAGTTAACCTGTTTCCCTGAAAATAAGACCTAGCCAGAAAATAAGTCCTAGCATAATTTTTCAGGATGCTCGTAATATAAGCCCTATCCCCAAAATAAGCCCCAGTTAAGATCGTCAGCCAGGCGGACGCATTGAGTACCGTATTCCCCCAAAAAAATAAGACCTAACTGGAAAATAAGCCCTAATGCATCTTTTGGAGCAAAAATTAATATAAGCCCTGGTCTTATTTTTAGGGAAACATGGTAGGAATGAAGCTACACCTTAACTTTGAAGGAAATATTTGACCTTACAGACTCAAAAAAAAATCTGGAAAAGCCCTAAAGTTCGATACAATACTACTGACCGGCATAAATATTTTAAGAAGAGTTTGGCTCCAATTTCCTTGGAAACCTATTAGGAATTTTTTTATATAAAAAAGGGTCCTGCTGGTTTCATAACATATTATTCTGAAAGCTGCTAAGATCCCTTATGCAAGTTATTACCCAATTTGTTTGTAAAGTGTTGATATGGAGATTTTAACATCTTCCTTGGCAAGAAAATTACAGCAGGGCCTACCTTCAATTCTTGCATCACAAATGGTTTTATAAAAGGGTGTCAATCCTTTGACAATATTGGGTGATTAGTAGTCATATTATATCTGATTAAAAATGAACCACCATTCTGGTATCATTAGAAGAAGAAAAAGCTTTCAGTATAGCACAAATCAAACACAAGTGATGAAGAAAATTGGATTTCCAATCAACTGAGTATTTTAATCCCTCAGCTCCTGTTAATTACAAACAGGATTCCCCAGTAAATAAACGGTGACCCGAAGGCATTAAGAATGTCCCTCATATCTGCTAACTTTCACTTTGATGTTGGAACAATTTGCATGATTAATAAGGCAGATAATATTCAGGGACTGGATATTAAGTTGTCGTATGCAGATGCTATTGTGGGATTTAGTCATTTTTAATTATTTATTTTTTATTTTTAATTATTACTAAAGACTTTCTCCCCCAATCTGTAAAAAGTATTCTGCAATATCATAATAAGCATTCTAGGGATGAAAATATATTGAAACAAGTCTCATATTATGCCAGTTGATCCTCAATTTGTTAATTTGTAAATATTGTACTCTTGGAATTGTATTAGATCCTGGAGATAATGATTTCATGGAAAGTGAGAATTTTCTCCAAGTGCCTTCACCAAAGGAAGTGAGGAAGGTTTTGACAAGGAAGAGTTTTCTGTTTTCCCAGGCTACCCGTTTTTTAATTGCATTTAATGTACCGTATATTGTTTTAGCCTTGGAATGAGCCATTTGCAACTGCTTAGTTTACAGGCTTATCTGCTTTTATTTTGCATTTTATTGTATAGGTTTTTATTCAAATTGTGTTTTTAATGTATTTTATTGTAAACCACCCAGAGAATATTGGTTATTGGACTGTTAATTTTTTTTAAAAAAAATCTTGTTATTAAAAATGAATATTTCAGACTGCGTTACCCAGATAAAAGGTTGCATCAAGAGTTGGCTGAAAGTAGCTGATTCTGAAGGGAAGAAACAAGTGGCAAAAATCAAGCCTCCAGACTGATGTATATTTTGAAGGCAGGGCCAATGTTGGTTTCATTTAAGTATTTTAGATGAATTGTTAAGTTAATGGTTAATTTTTATAGAGGAAAGAAATAGGATTTCTCTCACAAAGGTATGTTTTTTCATGTAAATAAGATTAATTTTTTGTGATTTTTTTATGATTGAGTATACATTGAGTATATTTCAATCATTTATTGGGGGGAAAGATGACATTCAGCTTTGTACTCCTCAAGGCTCAACTTGAGAATTATTACTTTATTCTTGAAATCCAGGTAAGTGCCCAATTACAGCAGGAACATTGTGATTTCTCTAGCACTTAACATGTTGGCTTGATTGACAAAGAAATTAAAATTTTATTTTTACTCCTACAAGAAACTGACATGTTGGAACAAACCTTATTTAAAAAATTTCAAGGAACAGATTGGTTGAAAAGATTTCCTCTCAATCACTTTATAAGTAATGATAGTTATGAAAGTTATATGAAAACCATTTGAATAGCAACATATACATTTGCTATGTTCTTTACTCAGCTCTCATATAGAATTTTTATTTAGCATTTGTGTATTGTACAATATGGTATATCGTCAAATCAATGGCCTCAGATTTTAAGAAATGTTATATAAGTTTTGTATGCTTTAAAAATGTAGTTTAAGAAAGCGCTGTTTTGGGGTATATATTTGGATTCCTCAAATGATATTCCAAAAGGTTTGACTGATTTTTCTAGGAGGGAGCTGTAATAAATTTGAAGAAACATTGGCTTTGCTCATGCCCACTTGTAGTGACTCAGGTATTTGGAATAAAATTGAAGTTTAAATATATCAATGTGGCATTAAAGTGTATTTTAAAAATCTGGAATGCATCTATTTATGTAGAGTCGCATAAATACAATGTGCCTGGACTCTGCCCAAAAAGGCAATTATATATTCTAGGGGGGAAATTGTACTAGATTCCAAATCTCAATAAAACTTGTTAGCTTTCAGCTTTAATAGGCCTTTAATCATGAAGAGGCAAGATCAGGCACTATGATGCTGCATGGTCTAAGTTTAATTCATTGTTTTAAAATGGCACATTTAACCAGCTATATAATTACAGTATATTATTTTGACCTCATTAAAGAGCAATGATATTTTAATTGTATTGCTGAATTTTCCCTTCTTTTTATTACTTCTAGTATTATATATGTATGTATATATGTAGAAGGAAGGGAGGGGGAAAGGAGGGATGGAAGGGAAGGGAAGGGAAGGGGAGGTCTAAGGTTCTGATTTCCTAAAGTTAAGCCAACCTATTTTGTACTCCAATCTGCAAAACCTCTTTCCTGTATTCTTGTGACCTGCTGCTACAAGCATTTCCTGACACCTGTATTACAACCATCTTCTTGGACCCACCCCTATTGTTTTATCTAAGTATCTTTTATTTCATAGTACAGCAAAGCCAGAATTTTTGAACTGTTTTCCTATCAATCAGCTATCATTTCACACTAGGGATTTTTTTTATAGGATAAAATCTTTGTTCTGAAAAAAAATGATACAAGAATACCTTTATATCTGTCTGTCTGTCTGTCTTTCTATCTATCCATCCACCCATCCATCAATCTATCTATATTTTCTTTTTTTAAAAAGCTAATTTTCTCCAGTATCTAAGATGTTATAGAAAAGGTGTAGCTTCTATTCTGTGCATCGTTATATGTCAATCATTGTTTGGGCTATCACTCAGAGTGGAAAAGGCATTTCTTTCAAAATGAGCAGAATATTAATCACACCTTTTGCTTCACATCTTAGATTCTGAAAAGGTTAGATTTTTAATCAATAAATAAAGAAATCTGACAATATACAGATTATAATATATAAGGAGATAATTGATTCTCCACTTGGTTAGATCCATGGTCATATTGAATTGATCAGAAGTGGAGGTAGGATGGTCAAGGTTATTTAAATGTACAATGTTGAGTTATTTCCCCAACAAGACGTGCTGAAATCACCTCTTCATTTAAATGGAAAATTAAAACTAGATAATATCTAATTCAGCCTGCTGGAACTCTTCTCCAATTTCATTTAACTTCAAATTTGCAATTTAATCACAAGTAAACATTGAAGAGATATAATAATTCTGACCAAAGCAAGATTAACACATTATGAATTATGCTTAGACAATTCCCAAACAATTGGGTGAATGTTTACAGATCACTGAATTGTGATAAGTATTGCAGCTGGAATTTAGGGGAAAACATTCAAAGATATAATTTTTAAAAAAGGATTTTCTTATTTCACCTGTTTAGGTCTTTTGGATTAAACATTTATTTTACATTTACTGCAAATAGGATACAACATAACTACTTAAGTGCCAGACTTTGATAGGTAGAAATGCACATATTATTATTCTCTCTGTGATTGAAAACAGGTTTCTCTGCAATATCAATATTAGATTTTTAAATAAAAATAACCATGCTATAGCTATTCTCCTGGCTATATTCAGTCTTAGAATTTCACTGAAATAGCATATGGTTTTAGCCTTACTTTCAACATGTTGACCAAAATCTGTGTATCAGAGAATTCTATGTGTCTTTGTGTGTCTCTCTGTGTGCGTATCAGAGAGGGAGGGAGGAAGTATCCCTGAAGTATTTATTATATGAATATAATGTAATAAATCCTAGCCTAATAAGGGTACTAAGAATAACAACAATAATAACCAATAATAATAACACATGAAAACAAGATTTAACAACCCCCTTTTTACAGAATCTGTTTGTATAATTAGTGAGAAGGGTGCATCCGATAAGCATTCCCAAGGGCACTGATATTTGGTTGGAATTGGTGGTGTAGGGGAATACACTCAGTACAGGAGGTGAACAGGAATATTCTAGGCAGTTGCAGGATCCAATCTGGGTTGGTCATTGGGACTCTCAGAGATTTTGTCTTCTGAGCTTTCGGACTCTCGTGCTGGAGTCCATCTGCAGGGAATTTATCTCTAGCAGAGTGTGTGCTGTATTGTGTGTAGTATTTAGAGTGCCTGTTGTATATGACTTTTTAGATGTTGATTGGGGTGTGTTGATGGCTGGACTTTTAAGTTGTTAGCTGTCATTTGCTTGTATTGCCCAACCCTGGCCTTCTATGTACTTGATAGTCTGGTTGTAAATCAGCACTCCTGTTGATTGATGAGGGGTCTGTTTCCCAGACTTCAATCACTTCCCTGACTGTTTTTGTGCCTGCTCATTCCACAAAGCTGCAAAATTGAATATGTGTCCTTGTTCATTGCAGTGTGAAACTACCAATGAGTTCGGGTCTCTTCATCTGACCGCTCACTTGTATTCTTACAGGTAGTCCCCGCTTAAAGACTCTAATTGGGACCAGAATTTCCACTGCTAAGCAAAACAGTCGGTAGTGAAACATCATGTAACCAGACCACTTAGCAATGGCAGTTCTGGTAGTCCTGGTTGTGATTGTTAAATCTCACGCTTTTCCTGGCCTGCCCTGCTTCAACTCCTTGCCATCTGTCTCTCCCCACTCCTCTACTGTTTTGGCTATCCTATCCTCCATCTCTCTGCTGCCCTATACTTTCCTGGGGTCAGTAGCTGCCTCGCAAAGGACCAGTGCAGAGTGGCCAGAAGGGTAAAGATGAGGGGAGATGGTGCAGTGGTTAGATGGCATAGTGGTTAGACTGCAGTATTGCAGGCTAACTCACTGCTTACTTCAGGAGTTTGATCCTAACCCGCTCAAGGTTGACTCAGCCTTCCGTCCTTCTGAGATCAGCAAAATGAACACCCAGATTGTTGAGGGCAATAGGCTGAGTCTGTAAACTGCTCAGGGAGAGTTGTAAAGCACTATGAAATGGTATATAAGTCTAAGTGCTAGTGCTATTTCTATAAGTGGGTGTGAGAAGTTGAAGACTTCTTCAACTGTCCTTGACTGTGTAAATCGCTTACAGAGTGCTGTAAAGCACTGTTAAACTGTATCTAAGTCTAAATAATAAATAAATAAAGACCTCCCTGTGGTTGTAAATGAGAGTGAGTTGCCAAGCACCAATTTTGATCATGATGCTGCAATGGGGGCATTGCAACAGCTGTAACCTCCACGAGAAGTTGTAAATATCATTTGTTCAGCACTTTCTCAAATTTGAATAGTGGCCACTGAACATACCGCCATTCTTCTTCCTAGCATTGTTCCCACAGTATGGCAGGGTCATACTGAACTTACGGTCATTAAGCTAGGACTAATTATACATAAGTATATCCTCTCTAGGACAGGAGAGAGGAGAGAGACAAGAGGGAGGGTGGAAGGACACAGACACACAATGCAAAAAAACCCTGGTAAACAAGATCAGTAACAACAATGGCTGATAGAGGTAACTCTCACTGGCAGGTGACCATCCAAACTTCGATGATATGGTCTTGCTGTTAGCCACCTGCCTTTCAGGACTAATGGCTGCCAAGGAATTCTGCAGAGATCCCAAGAGATTAATGGACCCCAGTTGACTTTTATCAACAGGCTATTGACTCTAGACATTTACATATCCCCTTTTGACTCCTTAGCCATTTATAAACCCCTTAGATCATGGGTCAATATTGATCACTTTGAAGAACTCTAGTCTAACCCAGGAGAAACACCGACCCATGTTTAGTGTTTCTGGCAGTTTTCCCAGCTCTAAGCAAGGAATCCAGAGAGGGGTTGAACCTTCTGTATGCAAAACTCAGGACTCTGTCACTAAGCAATGTGTTCATCTTATTGCAAACTAGACAGGGATGAGTAACTACTACAATATATGTTCCAGCCCAAACCATCTAGCAATCCAGTTTTTAACCTATTTTTTCCCTTTGAAATAACTTCAACACTATATCTTGCCTAACCTTTACATCCACATCCACAGACATTCCCAAAAGAAATTATTCATTTCCCGTTGCATCCAGGGACTTGTATCTGTCAGGACCTGACCTTTAAAGAAAATAATGGAATGTCACCGCAGCTTAACTGCAGCTGAGGGGGAGCTGGAGAAGCTTTCATTTGGGGGCACCTGTTTGCCTTTGTGTCAGAGCTTCACTTCTTGATGGAGAAATAATTACATTCGTTACCTTTTCTGATACTGATCCATCTGGTGATTCTATCTTTGCTCATCATTATCTCTTTTGAGGAGGAGGGGTCGCAGCCTGCTGCTTTTGCCACAATATAAAAGAGCATCCATGCCAGGCACATGAATTGGAATCACACTCTCACTCTCCTCTCCAGGTGCATAGATTACTGCAATGCATCCTACAAAGAGCTTCCTGGAATGATCAGTCGCTACAAGATGGCCCAGGTGCTCACGGATCTGACCGGTGGATACATATTTTATGCCAGGGGTCCCCACCCCCCCGATCCTTGGACCGGCACTGCACAAACAAACCAAGCCCCATTTGAGGGATGCAGGCAGCACACAAAACCAGGTCCCCTCTGGTCCGTGGAAAAACGTTTCTCCATGGAATTGGTTCCTGGTGCCCAAAAGGTTGGGAGCCGCTGTTCTACGCCTATTCTGCAGGCCCTGCTTTGGCTTCCTATCTGTCTCTGAATGCAATTCACAACATTGGTTTTGAAGTGGGAGAGGTAGGTATGGCGTGGTCAGGGGGCCAAATCTGGAAAAGGGTGCACGACCCCGCTATTTACGAGCGGTGCCTTGCACCGACCCCCTAGGCTCTTCCAGGAACCTGGATGGTACAGACCCACGGAACCCGGGCCTACGGTTGATGTTATGCAATGCCAGGTCTGCTGTAAACAAAGCCCCCCTCATTTCAGAATTGGCTCAGGAGGGGGGAGCGGACCTGGTGGGTGTGACGGAGACCTGG
>JANHFO010003830.1:64403-79101 GCA_032468095.1 Pareas carinatus
ATAATTTAGCTTATGCTTGTTGGAGGAGGATATGTTCTGTATTTTGCTCTAGAAAGTCAGGGGGTGAAGGGGGACAGAGGGTAGGAGGCAAGGTTGGGTTGGGGGAGGGGAAGGTGAAAAGGGAGGGTGAAAATTGGGGAGGAGAGAGAAGGGGTTTAAAAAAATGTTTTTTATTGTTTCTTTTTTTTGCTTTTTGTACTTATAAAACTTTTTTAATAAAAATAAAACGTCTGTAACACAGGACTCGGTGAAGATAGAGCTTTGAAATTTTGTGTAGCTTCTCCTCAAGGTTGTCATATATCACTGCTGCACATGCATGGCAATCACGTGATTCATTCCCCCACATCAAGTACAGTCTTGGAATTTAATGACTGCACCTCGTAATTTTATTGATACTGATTTAATTTTCCATTGGTAGGGTCATATAGGCTATTATTTTAGTTTTGAAAATCTTTTCTATTATTCTGTCAATTAGAAAGAAATATTTTGCAAGGTATTAGATGTAGGTATTGAAAGATAATTTCTCTGCTTTAGAATAATGGTTGAAAAATTATGAGCTTATTCCTATACAAGAACAATGAGATCAATGGGTTAATCCTATCATTTGTACATTGATAATTTCACAGAGTTTTGTTCATTTATTTCAAGTACCAACAAACTTTTGTAACTCTAATTTCAGTGGCTTTGTTTTCCTTCGGCTAATCTGCCCTGCTATTCTAAATCCAAGGATGTTTAATATCATCTCAGGTGAGTATATCAGATATTAACTCATATTTAGCATTAGGACAATGATGTCTATTTACTTTCTAATGCAGTCCTAATAAAAATAAATTCTATTGCTTTGTTAAATAGGGTTAAGCATTTTTTAAAAAATGTATAATTCTTATTAGAAATGTCAGTAATAGAATGAGAATGAGAGTATGGTGCACTCATATGTATTCAGCATCATGTGTGTCAAATACTGCTAAACTTCCCGAAGAGTTTTCCTTTCAACATAAGTTCATGCTGCTACTCAACAATTCATTTTGAATTCTTTTAAGCGGGTTAGATACTAAGAAGATAATGAAAAATATATAGTTTTATAATTATTTTGATATATTTTCTAAACAACTAGTTGGTCATTTTTTTACTTTAAAGAAATTTTAGGAAAGGAGAAGCTATCAGAGTTTTACCATCCTTAAGATTTCTATTGTCGTATTATCAGTTCCTTAGGAAAGGAAGTGCTATGGTTTGTGGGTGCTCTCAGGTAACCACTTGAATCAGGAACAACTTAGCTGGTTTAATGTGGCTTGTTAGAATTAAAGAGCTTGGCTTAGCTTAGCTTGCTATAAATTATTGTAATATTGGTTGTAATTTTCAACTGTTCGTTATAGATTCTTCTTCTCCGACTGCAGCAAGAACACTGACGCTGGTCGCCAAGTCTGTGCAGAATTTGGCAAACCTTGTTGAGTTTGGAGCTAAGGTAAATATAATTGGCTTATTATATTCTCAGTGAGAAAATACAGTCAAACTGCATCTCCTAATTGCCCCATATTTTGCATGCAGATAAGTCCCGTAGTTAGTCACCAGGGAAAAGGATCGCCTTCCATTCTCTGTCCACATACCACATTAAATTATGAGTGGTTGTACATTTCAAAAACAGACCAGAGTCATATTACAGTGAATAAAAAATTCATAACAACTTTTTTGCATTCCTTTTCATTTTCATTCCTTTTAAATGTGATTGTGTCTATCTAGATTGACTGGGACACAGTAAAAAAAAAAACCTGTTTTCTAGGTCTGAAATTTCAAACAAAGGCTTTGCTTTGGTTTGCAGATCATACAGGCAGTCCTTCACCCATAACTACAGCTGGGATTAGAATTTCTATTATTAAGGCAGTTGTTATGAGTCACACCTAATTTTGTGACCTTTTTGCCATGGTTATTAAATGAGCCACTGCAGTTGTTAAGTGAATCATTTAGTCATTAAGTGAATCCAGCCTCCCCCATTGCCAGTTGGGGGCTGGCTGGGAAGGTCACAAATGGCGATCACATGATCCCAGGATGCTGCAACTCTCATAAACACTTGCTAGTGCCTGAATTTTATCATTTATTCCTAGGGATGCTGCAATGGTCATGTGCAAGGACCAGTTATAAGTCACTTTTTTAGTGGGTTGTAACTTTGAACAGTCACTAATTGAATGGTTGTAAGTTGAGGATTACCTGTACTAGTTACAGAACCTAGAACCTAGACTTGATATAGTCGTGCACATTGGCTTTTTTTTTTTAGTGTACTCTGGCTATTCCAGAGAATGGCAACTGGAAATGGTTTTAAGCTCCTAATTCCAAGCAAAATTAACAGACATTGAAACAATTAGAACAAGTTCTTGATCATGTTTCTTTTTCGTGACTAGGAATTCTCAATAATTAAAAAACATTAATGTGATAGAATCATATTAATTAATCATTAATCTTACTTTTAAATTCTAATAATCTGAATTTTGATTGAATATGTGAATTTTAGCAGGTATAAAAAAGATCCAAAGAAACAAAATTCTGATTCTATTTTCAGTTTTGATTGTTTCTGTCCATGTGGGTTCTATGTGGATTTTCCTTGAAAGAAACTTAGTAATTTGAACTGATGCAGAATGCCAGTACATATGTATTGGCCTGCACTAGTTAGATTGGTTACCACTTTGCTTCTCAGTCCATTTTAAATGACTGAATTTTTTCACAATTTATAATTGTTTCCTTTTAAAGACCTATTATAAATTTCCCTTGTCAGTTCTTTTTAGTTGCTTTGCTGACTGTTTCTCTTATATAATAAATAATATGAGATCAAATGTTTAGTAAGTTTCATAAAGAAACCTCATCACCATTATTACCATTTTATAAAGTATATAAAACATTTTTGACTTAGTCTTTTGTAATGTGAATATTTTGATATGATTTTCATTAAATATAGAAAAGGGATATTAGAATATTTTAACTACTTAAGCAGCTCTGGGAGTTCATGAAGAAATTAAAATTTAAAACTATTGCATGCTTTACAATATATATAGAATAAGGATAGCAACTTATTTAATTTTAGGAGCCTTATATGGAAGGTGTAAATCCATTTATCAAAAGTAACAAACACAGGATGATCATGTTTTTGGATGAACTTGGGGTAAGAACACTTATCTATACTATATACAACTATTAGTTTTGTAAAGATTTGCTTTATTTCCTCATTGAAAACTGGGAAAAGACATCTTATTTCTCTATGTTCCAAAAATGTATTTCAAAATATTGTTTATTCTCCAAGGCATCATCTGTGCTTTCAGAAATGACTTTTCTTATGTGGCTGTGTTTTTATATGTGCTAAAGTAATTTCAGTGGACTTTTTTAATGCTCAGGTGATATTGTATGTCTATTTGTATGTCTCCCTGCTTATTCCTGCCTTGCTATTTTATATATTCCCATTAGCATCTTTGTTCATGGGGTATAATTGTTTTGCATAGATCATCATCTTCCAGAGCACATTAATTCAATGTAGTTGTTTGCCGTGCTTACTCACTAATGTTGGATAAAATCATAGTTCAGCCTATTGGTATTAAAAATAGAAGATTAAACTTCATAAGTAAGGTCCAAAATGATGTGATTTCTAAAAGGCAGCATTGCATATTACTTATCATTTGAGCTTCCTGCATTATTCAACAATGAAATGGCCTTTTAGTTACACAATTTTAACTCCTGTGATGCTTAGACAACTTTTTAAAAACACTCATTACATCATTTAAACCTTGACTGGCCCATAATTAAAGAATGACAGTGACTGTAATCATTCTCTGCATGGACATTGTCAAATAATGGTAAAAAGTGAGAAGAGCATGACTTTTGTATTATTTGATGAAAGATGGTAATCTTTGTTTTATTTTGTTCAAGAACATACCTGAGCTTCCAGACACTACAGAGCCGTCTAGAACTGACTTATCACGTGATCTAGCAGCCCTTCATGAGATTTGTGTGGCACATTCAGATGAACTTCGAACACTCAGTAATGAGCGAGGGGCAATGCAGGTAAGAGCTGATACAAAACATAGGCTAGTTCCAAAATATGTGAAGAATTGACTTATGTCAACCCTTCAAGGTAGACCAGACTAGAGGGACTCCTCTCCTCAAGATGGCTGCTGCCTAGTAGAAAAAAATGTTCTCTCCTGCTGACAATGTTTTTGTTGCCAAAACTAGTTCTTGGGAAGTGCTGCTTTCTGGATTTCAATGGGTAGACTTAAGAATGACCCAAGACAACTTTTGGAAGCCTGTGGACCAATCCGGGTGGGGGAATCTTGAAGATTGCAGCTCCCTGTGGGAGCAGGTGGAAAGTCACTGGTCTTTACCAATGGTACATATTTGTGAAAAGATCAGTAAAACGTTTACTGAAAATCATGTAGTCAATGGAATGAATACCTATTTACTTAAATGAACTGGAATTCATTATCTACAAGGTTTTATGGGTAAAATTGGGAGGAAGCAAACTCACCAAATATCTTTTCTCCTGTCACTCTGAAAGTCTACTCTGGCTTTAGAGACTCTTGAGCAGTTTCAAAAGATGGCACTTACAAAGTGTAGATGGTGGAATTAGCAAAGTGTCGTCAAATACAACTCACTTCTGTAAAATGAACCTTTTAGTGTGGCTGTCTCGATGTTATCTGTTTCAAATAGTGTCTATTTGAAGTTACAGTATATCCATGATTGTGTTGCAAGAGATCACATTTTTATATTCATTGCATATCATCACTTGCTTTCTTTAAATGTTAAAGCTGTGGGCAAGTTATTTTGATGTACGTATTCAAGCTAGAAAGCTTTTAGATTGTCATTTCCATGCTAAAAATCCAAAAGTATTCTAAAGGAATTTAAATAAACATTTTCTTCCCGTCTTTAAAACCTCTAGAAAGACCATGAATAATTTAGTAAATTTATCTCTTTTTTTAACAGCATGTGCTAAAGAAGTTGCTGGCAATTACAGAACTGCTTCAACAAAAGCAGAATCAGTATTCAGTGTCTAACAACATTAGGTAGCAGCTTTCTGCATGAGCTAGCATGACCAATATGACAACTTTCACCAATATCACTTCCTCTTGCTCTTGCCAAAAATAGCACACGTTTCACGTTTCCAGTGATGTGTGAACTATGCAAAAAACAACACACCTGTTGGTGACTGACTGTACCAGCAGCTTTAAGCTATCTGTGCAGGACACTTGCACTTTTGGAACCAATATTCAGGACCGCTGAGCCTTGGTGTACAAATCACCTTCCACGAAGAAAATGCTGTGACTGTCTCTTTGAACTTTAATGTTATTTCAAACCTCCAATTGCCAAAGTCTAGCCATCCTTCAGAAAATAGTCAACTGCCAATAAATTGTTTCAACAGCAAAGTATAACTGGATTGAACAGCTTTTACTGTAATTCACCTACCCTGTTTCCCCGAAAGTAAGATATCCTCCGAAAATAAGACCTACTTAGTTTTGCCTCTCGCTGAAATATAAGGCATCCCCCGAAAATAAGACCTCCCCTCCAGTGCAGCCGGAGCAGACAGGAAGTTCTCGGTGGAAAAATAAGACATCCCCTGAAAATAAGACCTAGCGCATCTTTGGGAGCAAAAATTAATATAAGACAGTGTCTTATTTTCGGGGAAACACGGTAGATACTGTAATCATATTACAATTGTTCAACCACTTTGTATTTACAGCTTCCAGAATTTGAAAGGAAATCTTTGCTGTACACTTTTTGTACCATTCTATTTTGCTTGTTCAGAGTTGTGCTGAAAGAAGATGCAGACTGAGTTTTGTCACCTTTATTTTTTTTATGTGCCATTTATCATTTTGAGTAATTTTTCCACCAATGACTGTATCCAGATAAATTGCAATGCTTTTTGTAAAATGTTTACAACAGTAAATTTGAATTCAGTAAATTTATTAATTATTGTATCAGGCATGCATGCATTCATTAAACAGTTTTATAGCATACATTGAATTTTCCGACTAATAATTTAGAATGTAGTGATATATGTACATATATGTTTGTTTTTACATAAGTGCTGACTGAAAAATAAATTTCAT
Source organism: Pareas carinatus (assembly GCA_032468095.1). Classification (NCBI taxonomy): domain Eukaryota; kingdom Metazoa; phylum Chordata; class Lepidosauria; order Squamata; family Pareidae; genus Pareas; species Pareas carinatus. The sequence goes on from JANHFO010003830.1 coordinate 70,484, forward strand.
TTAGGGGTATTAATCTATGGGTTGCCATTGATCAGTCCTTTATAGAAGAGTAAAAAGAGAAGGCTAAACAAAGACTTTTCTGAACTAGAAGCTGCTAAAAACACCATTACTGAAAGGAAATCATGATGGAAAGTACTCTCCTGTAAATTGGAGTTAGGTTCATGAGTTATCACAAAGGCTAAGGATGGCTCTGTGGCCACTTGAAAGTCATCTACAACTGTACTGCCATTGTTGGTTCCAAAAATATGCTGGGATCCACTGCATTACTGAATTTTGAAGTCTCTGTCCTTCCTGCAAATCAAGTTACAAATAAAGCAGAAAAACGAAGAACTATACATTGAAATATGTAAAGATGATTTATTTGGAAAATAAGTTACAATTCCAGAGGACTGAAGCAGAGGAAGCTTTAATATCTGTGTGTAATTAATTTCAAAATAGTTCTTAAAAACAATTGTGAAAATCTTTGACTTCATGTTTAGATGGTAGATGAACAAAAATATTGACAAGGTGAGTGAATATTTGTTTCCCAAATATGTATTTATATATTTTCTGACTATACATTTAAGCCACCTTGCAACATAAACTACCTCACATCTTTAGATATAATCCATGAATAATAGGGGAAAAAATAGAAAGTGGAAGCTCTCCATAATGGTCAGTGCTAAAACAGTAGAAGTTATACATCAGCAGGCCTTAGTTTGATAAAGAATCTTATCTGCTTCAGAAGGCAGTTTCCCTATCTTCTGAAGAAGTGTAGAGATGTTTTTGTGTAAGAAACAGACTTGCTTTCAAGCTGATTAGGACTTTCCCTAGCAGGTATGCATGTTTCGTTTCTCCTCCCACATTTCTAGTTTTCTGAGCTCTGCATATATATTGGAGGCATTCATTTAAAAAACGAGAGGATAAGGGATATACCTAAGTGCTTTCTTTGCAAACTTGCCTACCTTCCCAGAAAAATCAAGCAAGCTAAGGTAATCAAACAGTGGAATGGGGTAGATTTTGAGAATGTGACCATACTCTTAAAATATTCCCACTAGCCCTCAAATGTTGAGAAACTGGGATGGGATTGTTTATCCAAACTGATTTTTAACAGTCTGAAATATAAAGCAGGCTATTACTAACTTAAAGGGATTACTTAGAAGAGTCCCCTCTTCAGTTACAAGAACTCTTTTAAGTTATCCCTTTGGAGAGATGTTATCTGTTGTGATCATATTATGCTAAATTGTCCATTCAAACTAATCATACTGTTTCTGCATTCTTCATGGATCTATATTTCAGAATTACGCCTGATAGAATGCACAATGCAGACTACATAATCATAATAAGTATCTTATTTGTGAAAGAATATTCTAATCTATATCAAAAGTTCAGTGTGCTGTAAGATATTAAACATCCACTTGGAATACTTTGTACAGCTGATATGTATTTCTGTAAAAGTTATCTCCAATCACTAATGTAAATTAGATAATTAGCAGTATTTCTAATTGAGGTGTACTTTTCGATTGAAACATTTCTAATGCTCCTCCAGAGCTAAAATGCCCAGCAGATAAGCTAAATATATACACTAATTTCTCCTATTCAACAACTATAAACTTGCCATTAAACACAACTTGACAACATTATTTGATCAATGCAAAGCTTTGATGTGGAGATTAAACTTGAGTGATTCTCCAAATCAGCAACTATACGCATGGCCTTATAAAGAAGTTCAATGTTCACATATTGTGACACATTTCCATAGCTGCTTCCAAAGTGCACACAGTAAGCAGGATATTTCACTTGAAGCCCTTGAAATACAAGAATATTCGCTCGGAATAGCAGCTAAAGATTTTTCTAAACAGCTGCTATTTTCTGCTTCAAGCAAGGATTGTATTAGTGGTTAAGTAACTTTCAAAGTCTGGTATGTGAGACTTTCTGAGACCAATTAAGTGCATATTTTTATAAATAATAAAGTTTAAATATACTAAGAATTTCAAAATTATTGTGTGGCATCCTGAAATTCTTTCATCCACAATTAATGCTTCCCTAAGAAATAATTGTATTGCTATAAGGTATTTGTACAATGAATGTAGCCATGTTCATATCTTGTTTGAACACGTTTATTACAGTTGCTTGATTGATGGTCAATTCTCAGTGAAAAGAAGCAGTGATTAAGTCCTGTTCAGTATGAAGTCATATTAATGCCACTTAAACAAGTTCAAGTATCTCAGTCACTTTGTTAAAAAAAAAGATTTATTATATTATAAATATATAATTTTCTGATGAATGACAAGTTGTAAAACATACTTCCTGGGTTTATTTCCAATGTATATTAATTTAGATTTTATTTTCTATTAAGACTGCAGATAGATCAGTCCATGAAATCATCATCTGTCCATTCATCCTAAATAAAACAAAATCAAATTAAGCACATACTACAACTTACTCCTAAATCATATTAATGGTTTTTTTTCTACATAAACACTGGTCACAGTAAGAATATGTAGCCTGTTAGTTAACTACACCAGCTTTGACAAACACTACTCTTAACAAAGGATCATTATCAAGGATCCTGATTAACAGATCAGATGTTTTTAATATCAAAATGCAAATTTTATTCATATAAAGCAAATATGATAAGCCTATCATTAGCATTTTTAAATAAGCTACAACTATTATTGCAAAACTTCAATACTGTTATTATTTAAAGGTGGGAAAATATGCCTAAATTTGGTTCTAGCGTGTCCAGATGTCCAACTGAAACAGAACACGAAAAGAGCCAGAAAGACTAGAGTGGATGGTACAAAGGTTTAATTGAATGCAAAGAAACTTCTTCTAAAAGAATGGATGTTTTATTAGAAATAAATTCTGTTTTAATTTAAGCCATGATTTACTTTAGCCCATGTTCTTCCAACATGTTTTGCATCTAATGTCACATTCATTTCAAACCCAAAAGTACAAATATATACTTCACTAATTTTTGCACAGCAATTCAAATGTAATACAGTAGCAGCTTCAAATGTTGACCTTGTTATTGTACATGAAATTTAATTTCACATTTCTTTCACAGAAAGTTTGACAAGGTAGAACATACATGAACTAGGTTTTTCCCTTAAATATTACAGTTTAGTATTGAATGTAAAAATCATTTAGCTGTGTAACATACAATTGTGAATTGGTTTACAGCTGCAGTGCTAATTTTAATTGTCTGCATGTTTCTGCTACTTTTAGATTTTTGTAAATAAGGCAATAGTTCTGATTTTAGTGAGGCAAAGTGAGGTATTCATTTCTTAATATCTATAGTCTCATAAATTGCTGTGCAAGGTATCTGGAAACTAGTTCTGTCCCTTTGATTGCATGATTTTTTATTTTCCATTTCTTTATCACATTTGTATAACCATCCATCTATTGTAATGGCTCTGGATGGCTCATGTAATAAACAAAATACAATGAAACCACTAAAACCACAATTCTAATTAAAAAGATAAAAAGAAAAAATATGGTGGCATGTATTACATATTGATGCTCTGAGATGTCAGGTGAAATTTTTAGTGAATGATCCAATTATAAATTCAGTCTTTGCTTCATTTCTTATGAAGAAATGAAACCAATAAAATTGATCAAGATTTGCTCTGATAAGAGGAACAAAGCACATTGTTCTTGTTTTAAAAGTCAAATTAATTGGCATAAGAGAAAATGACTCCTGACATGATACAGGTACCATCCAAAAATAGCGTTCTTCTTGCTTTAATATAGTTTAAATACAAATTTAATTAGATGGTATAAAATCTACTAACCTCCTCCATTCTAGATTTTTTCGTGATGAATTCATCACCTTCATAGCCTTTTCTCTTTTTCCTATCAAAAATTCCAGAGCAGAAAAATATTAGAGGGTATATTCTACTATTAGACTTATTCTAATAGTATTGAAAAGAATATAATAGTTTAACTACTGAGTAGAAGGTTTATTCAACACCAACTGATTCTGGCTGTAATCCTATCCTCCAAAAGCCTGAAGACATGGCTCTGCCAGTTGGCCTGGGGATCAAATGGAGAGATTCTGCACTGAAGGTGACTGCTTGATTGATGGCAGACTCCATTTCCCTTCCCCCCCCCCCCTGCTCTTTGCCCTCCACCCAGCCATCTTTTTGTCTGTTTCATTGATGTACTTTTCTTATTGTACTCCTTTGTCATTTTTTATTTCATTGCTCTATTCTCTTACTTTTAGTCAGTTTACACCCCTTTCATTTTGCTTCCTTTTTATTATTATAAGCCACCTAGAGTAGCCTCATGACAAGATAGGCGGCAAATACATTTAGCAAATAGATATTTTTCTAAGGCTATTTAGAGGAGAAGAGAGGATGATTGAGGGAGCCCATATCTCCCAAGGATAAGGACTCTGGAAAATCAAGAAACCTTCTGCAGGTAGGTGGCAAAAGAAAGAGTGATAAAGAATAATAAAATAAGCCTTGGGACACTTTCCCTCTGCAGGTAGAGCACATCTAACACTATACATTTCTTAAAACTATAACTTAAAATTTATATATGAGGTAAATGAAAAGTTTATTAGACATATACTCTTGTAGACTGGAATCAACTTCAATAAGGTAAATATTTTCCTTTGATAGACTGCAGAATCAACAAATAAGTTATGCAAGGAAGACTGATGCTAATGAAGTTTGAAAAAATAAAATAATAAGTTTAATAAATCAATCTTCAGATTAATAGAAATATTGTTTTACAACTTATTTCTACTACTTTTATGAAGTTTTCAGTAAGAGATCACCCTAGGTCTTTGGTATCCAACTTGGCAAAAGGGCGGGGGGAGAAATGAGAATGGGCATCCCCCCCCTTTTCTATCTCTTGCCCCATCTCCTGTTTGTTCATTTTCCTCATCACGCAGCCTCCAACAGACTACCTTGACAGTATATATCCCACAGCAGAATAAAGCCTACCAAAATTTAATCCGAAAGTGTTCTTCTAGAAATCAACTTTTCTCATTTATATAATGATTTGGACTTAGAAGAAGAGTGTGGCACTAAAAAATACCTACAAATCTCAAGTAATTTTTAATGATGCTGCTAAATGAGGCAAACTAATGTTCACGTTTGTATATAACACCCTACATCTTTTAATTCATGTTTATTGTATAACATAAACATACCTCTATTTAACTCTGCTGCATGAAATTTTTGCTGAACATTATAATTAACAAAAGTACTCTCATTGTACTGTACATTTAAACCTGTACTTGAGAAATAAATGCTGACAAACACCTGGAACAGAATCATTAGACAACCTAGCCAGAAATCAGGAAATCAGAACATAAGGAATTTAACAAAGCTTTAAACTACTACTTACGTATTTGTATTAAGCGAAAGTTCTGAACTGTGACATTTTTCTAATTTCTGTTTTAGAACAGCAACCTCTTCAGGATGTGGTAGCTCATATCTTTTTACCAGATTTTTCATGCCTAGACAATACAATAAACACTTATTAAAATACTATAAAAATATGAACTATTATTCTACTTACCGAAGCCAAACCAGATCAAGATATTCTAAGAAAACAAATATGTTGGTTGCAAATTCTAACAAAGACACAAAAAAGTTTGTATTCTAAATAATTTTGCATTTAGCTATTTACTCTTACAAAATTGACAAAAGGAAATGATCCTGGTAGTGGGGGGAAGATTATGATAAAATAGCTGTAGACAGGGTTTATATTAGCCAAATGAGACTAAATTTGAAGAATTTCAAGTTATAGCAACTTTATCCAAATGGCAACTAAGGAATTCTCTAATTCCAAGTCCAACCATTTGGAGGATATCTAGTTTAGGGAAAGTGAATCAATCCTTTCCTCAGCAGTCTTTACCTGTGTTGAGGTAAAGTGGAGGGGAGGCCACCTGTGCCTAAGTAATTGGTTCTACTGTTTAAATGTTCTTAGTGTTCAAAAGTTTTATAACTATTTATAAAACAGTTGTAACCTACCTTCTTATTGTTTAAGAACATTATTTAAAGTGCCACATTTTAGGATGATAGAACACTAGCCTCTTCAAATAATACTTCAATATCTGAAGAGCGCCATCAAATTCTTTTTTCATTTCTTCAAGCCATAGCATATTTAGTCAAATGCCCTTATAATCACTAAAGAAAATGAAGGTAACAGTGGCTCTCTTGATATAAAATTGCTTTCAATATTACTCGGCCCAGACATAGGTCTATGTAGCATGTTGAATTCAAACAGAAACAAGATGCTTTGGAGCATTCAATATATTCGCAATGTACTTGTCGGCAAGACCTTAAGATGGCTCAATTATTTCCATGGATTTCACAGCTGCGTCTATACTAATTCCCATGGAGATACACACTGCTGGCATGCTACATATGCACCCATGCATAATTTGAAGCACATTTTTCATCTTTGATACACTATACTATATAGTTGGCAAAGCTGTTAACTGAGGAAAAATATCTTTCTTTGGCACAAGATGGGTTAGACAGGCTCACAACAGCCTATTCGGTTGATGTGTGAAGCTTATTCTGCACCTTATTGTTGAAAACAAAATACACCTTCGATATCTTGAGGTGAGTAACAAGTGATCCCAGTAAAAAGAAAGAAAACCTTTGCTGCATCCTATCCAAACCTAGACCTACTCTTGAATGATATGCCTCACCTCCAGCTTTAATATAGTCTATGGGTAGCAAAAGGTTGCCCTGTCTATTTATTTATTTATTTATTTATTTAGATTTATATACCGCCCTTCTCCCGAAGGATTCAGGGCGGTGTACAGAAAACATGATCACTGCCTCTTGCAAGGAAAGAAATATAATTTTGATATTTCAAAAATTCCTTTCCCCTAATACTTGTCTGCTTAGTCAAGATCTCAATAAGATCAATATAGAACAATTACTAAATTAATTTGAATTCAGATTAAAAGCAAAGTCTTTCACAGCAAAGAAGTGCTTCAGCTTCTTTTACACAGCCTTGACTTAAATTTACCATACAATGCTCTACTCTTTTACCAACCAATCAGTCTTTATTATGATCACAGACAGCAAATAAAAGCATTAAAACAATAATAGTAAAGAATAAAAATTAAAGACAGAATATAGTAGAACTGGTAGTGGATTAACAGTGGGCTGTTAAAGTTTGCCTTATTTTACAAACAGCAAAGCAGAATTTGGTCACATTCAGAGAAACTTCATAAATGATAAACCATAAATGATCAGTATTTCCTGGATATTTTATTAGGTAAGGTGTTATAAATTGAGTCTGTGAGTCCTTATAGAAGATGCAGTAGAGCAAAACATCAGCTATAGTTTCATAGTTACTCTGGTTTCTTTTCAGATTGTATAAAACTTTCACTCTTTTACCAAATTTATTGCAATTGACATACATCATTGTTGATATTTTAATATCTCCTGGATTATAGAATTCACAATACTTAAAGGAATTCACTCTGGAATCAGGCAACATAAAATTCAGGAACAAAACAGATAAAACAAACCTGTTAATGAGACTGTGCCATAGTTATTACTTTAGAAATCCATACAGTTACAAGCAATTAATATATAATATAAACTTTTGGAACTCTTAAAACATATGGAGCGCTTCACTGTTTCTTTTTTGAAACATCAAGGATATTTTAAATAAATATATAGGTACAATTTCACTGTAAACATCAATACTTACATTTCATTCCATCCAGCAACTGTGAAAGAGATGTTTTGTTCTCTTTGAGCATTAGGGTTCCTGACAAGTAACTATTAAAAAATTCAGAAAATTAGCAAAAATAAATAACACTTAAAAGAATTAAATTATAGATCATAAAAAGAATGACATTTTGCTAACATTTCATGCAATATATTTTTAACAGTATTTAAAAAACAATTTATGCTCATGATAACAATTTTTAACAATAAAGAAAAGCAACTTGTGTTAGAATTAATTTCTTGTATTTCCACATTCTAAGGCACTTAAGGTTTTTTTCCTTTGTTTAAAATATTTAAATATTTGTCACACCAAACTCTGGGTGGCTCCCAATTAAGAAACTATTAAAAATATTAAAACCAAATGTATTAAAAACAAAACGCTGGAGCCAAGTTAAGCTTAAGATATGCAATCACCACATCTTATCCCAATGTATGGAGGAAAAGCCTGGTCTTTGATGCTTTACAGGTTAGGAATAGAGGCCTGCCAAACTTCAGGCAGAAGAGGGTTCCATAGGGCACGGGTTGCCACATAAAAGACACTCTTCCTAGCTTGCCTAGGATGACAATGTTTAAGGGAAGGAATTAGGAGCATACCCACCCTATCTAACCTGGTAAGATAGGCTGTTCTTGGGGAAAGGCAATCATGCAGCTAACTTGGGCCTCTGTCATGTAGGGTTTTAAAGATGATAGCCAGATTCGACTTCCGGTCCTAGATGCAACAGGACGTGGGAGAGCGAGCTCTGCCTCCCACGCCTGAAACCAGCTCTCTGGGGGGCCCTTAGGGGCCGGGTGACCCCTAATTGGGGAGCTCGCCATTTGAGGGCGGCTCGCCAGGGGCTACCGGCCGAATTTCAGGGCCGGGGGGCCAATGCTGGCGCGCCCGAGGATCCTGGGGGGTGAGGCGGCTCTGGACGCTGCCGTTTG
>JANHFO010003830.1:91002-104088 GCA_032468095.1 Pareas carinatus
GATGTAACAACAGCGTCAGGTAGTGAGTTCCAGGCATTGACTACTCTGTTACTAAAGTCATATTTTCTGCAATCGAGTCTGGAGCGGTTTACTTTGAGTTTGTACCTGTCATTATCCTATGTATTATTGTGGTTGAAACTGAAGAAATCATTGATAGGTAGAACATTGTAACAGACAATTTGGCTACTAAGCTTAGGTCAGACCTTAGGCGGCATAGCTCTAAGCCTTCTAGGTCCAGAATTTCAAGCCTGGTGGCATATGGGATTCTATTGCGGGCTGAGGAATGGAGTACCCTCCTCGTAAAATACCTCTGGACTTGTTCAATTGTACTAATGTCTGTTAAACAATATGGGTTCCAGGAAAATCAGCTGGATTCAAGAATTGGTCTGGCAAAGATTTTATATGTCCTGGTTCAATATTACCGGAAAAGAAGCTTCGCAAAATTAGGTTGACAACTCTTAATGTTTTTTTGGCAATGCTGTTACAGTGAACTCTGGGGCTTAGATCATTTGAAATGAGTAGTCCTAGATCCTTGACAGAGTGAGAGTTGTCTTCGAGGTCATATCCACCTAGTTTGTATTTAGTGTTCTTATTCTTTTTACCAATATGTAAGACAGAGCATTTGTTGGTTGAGATGTGAAGTTGTCAATTGTTCGACAAGGTCACATTGTAAGGCAGCAGTGTTGCCAGTAGTGTTAAATAGTTTTACATCATCAGCAAAGAGGACACAGTTGCTTTTGATATGATCGCAAAGATCATTTATGTAGTGTGAGTCCTAGAACACTGCCTTGGGGAACACGGCTGTTAACTGGTGCAGGGTTTGATATCAAGCTCTCAAGCTCCCGTCACTGCCCACCTGGACTACTGTAAAGCTCTCTACATGGGGCTCCCTCTGGGACGCATCCGGAGGTTTCAACTGGTATAGAATGCGGCCGCGTGGGGATTATAAAATAAATAAATAAACAAATAAAATAAATAATAAATGATGCGGGCCTGGGACAGTGCCCATGTGTCCCCTCTCCTGCATGAGCTGCACTGGTTGCTAGTGGGCTTCCGAGTGCATTTCAAGGTGTTGGTGACCACCTTTAAAGCGCTCCATGGCTTAGGACCCAGATATTTACAGGACCGTGTTCTACCAGCTGATACCTCCCACCAACCAGTTCGCTCCCACAGAGAGGGCCTCCTCAGGGTGCCGTCGGCCAGACAATGCCAGCTGGCAACCCCCAGGGGGAGAACCTTCTCTGTGGCTGCATCCATCCTCTGTAACAACCTTCCCCCTGAGATCCGAACTATCTCCGACCCCTGTGCTTTCCATCGTGCATAAGGTTTTGTAATGTCTTTTAAGGTTAGCAACATAGCTAGTTTCGTTTTTTCTCCAAAGAGATTTTTTTTGGATTGAGTTTACTTATTGTTTTGGACAATTTGTTTTTCCTGGCTATGGAGGTTACTATTGATACATATAATTTAATGACTCTTTGAACTTTAAGTAAAAAAGTTTTACAATGGTCTTCAGCAGTATTGCAGCCAGTGAATAGAATATGCCAATTAAGGGATGAGAGGTTAGCAGTTATGAGATTATAGCTGACTTTTTTGAAGTTATATTTTGGAGTACTATTGTTATGATCTTCTTTACTAAGACATAAATTGAGATAAAAGTCAGTCATGCTGTGGTCACTGTTAGAAAAATGTTCTTTTGTTTGTAGTCCATAAATTGTGTTGTTATTGTTGCAGAAGATAAGATCAAGGCAATAGTTTAATCTAGTGTTGTTTGTTACTAGTTGATCAAGTTCCAAAGTAGCAACGGTGTTATACAGAGTAACATGTATAAGTTCACATGTACGTTCAGTTAATAAGAGGTAAGTTAAAATCATCAAGAAAAATAATTGGGTGTGAGCAGGAGACTGTCTACTTTAGTAGTACAGTTAGCTTGTTTGCATGATCATGGTCATACTCAGGGGCTCTGTAACATAGTAAGAAGTGAAGTTTAGTATTTATGGTTATATCACAGATGATGGTTTCAGGATGATCAAACTCTGAGTAACTTGGATATTTTTTAAGTCTAGGGACTTTTTATAGAAAATGGCAACACCTCTTCCTCTACAGTTTTCATGGTCGGATCTGAAGGCATGATAGTCACGTACTGTGATAACAGAGTCTGAAAAGATGTATTCAACCATGTATCATAGACAAATATTAAATCAAAAAGAGCTGTATTTAGAAGAAGCAGGAATTCAGATATTTTATTTACAAGGCTTCTTGTGTTTAATAACTTACATTTTAGGTCTAGTTTTGATTGTTGTTGGGGTTGTCGTTGTTCGGACGTGTGAAGTTGGATTTGCGTTTGATACAATCAGCACAATAGTCGATATATAGGTCTTTCTCGCCTTGATGTTGACGTCTTTTAATTTTTGAGCGAAGTTCTCGAGCACGGGCACATTATAATATGGATAGGTCAGGCCATGATTGAAGTTTCTTATGGTTAATACTGTTTTTTTCAAGTGAGTTTATTGTACAGATGAATTTGCATTTGTTGGTTTCATTCTTACAAATGATTCTGAAGAAGAGCGGGGCTACCGATCCATCACTGTTTTTAAACTTTGGGCTGTCGCAGGTAACATCGATAATTTCATCAGGAGTTATGGTTGATGCTTGAGAGTTGCTGATGATATTGCGAACCTTTGTGATGTCGTGTGAATCATTGGTTTCTTCAAGTTCAATTATTGCCAACTGGAAAGCTTTTATGGACTTTTTACATAAAAATAGAAAAAATGAACTTGTCATTTAATGTTTTGATTATTAGACAGGACAAATTATAGAATGAAGAGAAGCATAATGTAACTTTAGAGAGAGGGACTAAAATTTAATTGTATTTATAACTGCTGTAAACAATATTGGAAATCACTTCTTTTTATCTTTCTAACCTTCTTTATATCCTTCTCTTTTTCTCCTTTTTTTTCTTATAGCACTTTTAGATTTTTCTTTTATTACTCTTTCCATTTTCTTTATTCTATTTTAATTTGTGCTAGTTCTTACTTTTGCTGTTAAAACTTTAAATAAAAATGAGCTTAAATGGTGAAATAAACCAAGCTCAAAACACAATGGTGGGTTTTTTTGTTTTTTGTTTTAAAGCTTCCAATGCATAAAACGTCAATGGGTTTCATTTTCTCAGACATGTAGATGTTATTATAATTGTCAGGGCAACTTAAGTGTATGCAGCTACATTGGACTTCAGGGAAGCAGAGTTGCTTGCATCAGTTCATTGCCCCCGAAGAGAGTGTCCTGTTTCTGCAGGATGAGTTATTTGGGCAAGCAGTTCCACCCACAAGCTGGTATATCTCCATGTGAGTCGACTGGTAGAAGAGTCCGAAATAACTTTTAAGCAAGCCAAGCTATCTATTAGTACTGCAATGCAGCTTTGTGTCAGATCAACAAGGTCATTTACTCAAGTAGGCTTTATTGCATGGTGACTTTTTTATTCCCAGTTTTTATTCCAGATATATATTCAAATTTTAAGTCACTATAGATTTTAATTTTCATAGTTTTAACACAATTTTTTTCCAGAACCTAAGGCTCCATGTGGGGAGGGACAAAACCCAATGTTGCTGGGCTACAAGTTCCTTAAACATCCTTGATTGATGCAATTCATAAATAGCATCAACAAGAATGGTTTGCACAAGTTGAACTATTTATCCCTTTGAAGTTGTTGGTTGCAATTCAATAAAATCCTACATTGAGCCTACGAGAACTTAGTCTCCCTGTTGACTTTTTGCTTAAGATAAAACTAGAGCTCATGGTCTCCTTAACCACCACACCAAAGTGGTCCTCAAATCTGTATTAGGAGCAATTCAAACTTGTCTCCTCATTTATCAAAGTAGTTGCAAGTTTCTCTAAGCTCCCCATTCCCTTTTTTAATGAGATAACAATAGACACATTATTTACTTTCACACAATTGGCACTACAACTTGCTTGGCTGTTAGACACACCTGGCTGCTGTATGAATATAGCACTCATTGGCTGGCTGCAACTGGAATGAGGGCAAGACATTGTAGATAGGATTTTTCTGGATGCCCAAAAAAGAAGGAAAGATATATGCAACAGACCATTGGACTGTGTCTCTTGTTATGTATTCCTTTATAAGAGATATTTCTGTACAGAAATACTGCTTATAGAAATCCTGATGCATTGTACAATACCTGTAAGATAACATCAGAATTCTGTAATATATATGTGAACATAGTACTTGATAACATTTTACTCTAGGTGAGTTCTAGAGAACAATTGGAAGTATTTAAGATTAGTGTAATATATAGTGGTTCTGCAGTAGTTTTCAGGTTTCTGGTTGGGCATGGAGTCAATAAATCCATACCTGTTGATAAACATTTGTAAAAGAAAATTTCAATTTTGTTTATTTAGTTTTCAGAAGACATATTCCACTTATAGAAGAGCTTTTGAATCAACCAATTGTAGAGTTTATCAAGATATTATCTTGTCTGCTGTCTAAGAATTAAAAATTGATGTATTTATTTTAATAAAATATTCATAAATGTGCATTAACAAAGCAAACGGTACAAATACTTAGCAGTTGCAACACTGTCTGTGATCTATAAGTGGCAGCATTTATTTGTTTTAAGTTGGCTTTCCCCCCACAACCGTGCTTGATATTTGTGAAATCCTATGTGTCAGAGTTTCATTTTCAATCATACTGTATGCAAATAAGCTGTATCATCATGCAAGGGAGAAACCACAGCTTGCAAAATAATTGCCAACATTTTCCAGCAATTCCATTCTTACACATGGAACGGTCTTTTGAGAAATTACACCTATAAATAAATCCTTGCAATTGCTAGAAAGACAGTTGACAACTGCTCTTCCCCCTCCCTTGCTTCTTATATGGAAATATGTTAGTAACAAATTAAAATGAAAAAAATGTTATTTTATACAGCTTGCTTGAAAGCCATGTAAGATGGGTGGATCAAAATGTACAAACTGACTTTTGTTCTTATTGGTGTTTTTGAATACATGAAGCTTATGCCAAATCAAACAGTGGATCCATCCAATATACAGTCTCTGTTTTGACTCGTGGTGCCTTACCTTTTCAGATCTCTAAGAAGAATTTTCTTCTGAATTTATTGATAAGTTAGGCATAGTGGGGAGAAGAAATATAACCGTAGTTATGAAGTGCACATTTCAGCCCTTAGCCATGCCATTGAATATACATATTTTAAAGTAGAAAACGTGCAATATAGTTGAATGTAAAGTCATTTTTCTTGGCTTCAGCCCAACTAGGCAGGATAACAGGGTATTACTGTATTCCCATAGCTACTTGAAAAACTCTTTGTCTCCATCCACTAATCAGAAGTAAGCAATTTGTCAAATATATTAGGATGGAGTAAGCAGCATCTAGTCCCTATAAAGAATTTAGCATCCTCAAAACTAAAAGATTTAGAATATATCTACACTCTTTTTCACTGGCACTTTTCCTATGTTGTTGACTCTCTTTTGAAGTCTGAATAAACTTCTGTTTATCTGTTTGCTTGTTTTTTTGTTTGTTTGCTTGCTTGCTTTTGGGCTAATCCAGAGCAAAGCTGGGATTTTTTTGTCCAGTCTGTGCCTGATTGATTGGCCCACCCGAGATATCTGATGGACCTGACTGGATTCCAGGGGGATCTTCAGGCTTTCCCTAAGGTTCTCTTGGACAGTTCAGCTGAAGCTTTTATTGCAACCTGAAATAAGTGTCTGAGGCTCTGGACCAGATAGGTTCTATGCAGCTTCTGCATCAAACCAATGGTACTCCTTGATTCTCCAAGGAGCGCCAACAAGATTAGGTACCAGAAGCACTCTTGGAGAAAGACAAAACCTTGAACTCTATCAGAGAAAGAAAAAGAATGAATTTAACCAAACATGAGGGCTAGCCTGTATTTGGGCCTACATTGTCCCTCAGATTTGCTCAGAATTGAATTTCAATTTAGCAAGTCCATCAAAACTGAATTCAATTCTGTGACACCTGAGGAAATGGCCAGAGCAAGTTATCTGTTTGCTCAGCAACTATTTTGTAAGATCCTTTTGGGTTGTTAAGACTGCCTGGAAATTACCAAGCTATGGGTGTATAGAACAATGGAACTTAGCAATAGCACGTAGACTTATATATCACTCCATACAGCACTCTAAATGGTTTATAAATGTCAGTATATTGCCCCCAACAATCTGGTCCTCATTTTACCAACCTTAGAAGGATAGAAAGCGAAGACAACCTCGAGTCTGTTAGGATCAAACTCCTGTCTTTAGGAAGTGTTAGTCTGCAATACTGCATTCTAACCACTGTACCACCACTGACATCAGTGATATCCGTCTCTTTGAGAGAGGGCCTGGTTCTTTTGCCTTTGAAAAGAGGCAGGTTTCTTCTAGTAAATGTTGTCATTTTTCAGGTCCAAGCAAGAGTGCTTTCTCTGTCATGGCCTTGCAAGCCCTTCAAGGTGAATCAGACTAGGAAATCAATGTCATGAAGGCAATACTGCTTTTATTGTAAAGAAATATTAATAGGATCTTTCAAGTCTGAATGCATTTCTCCCCCCTTCCTCTCAGGTAAAGAGATTGTATGGTATAATTATATGATATCATATGGGGTCAAAGTATTCCCTACTGAGTGCTTTAAACTGAGGTGAAAATGTCACCTCATATTTGGTCCAAAGAGAAGCTCCTCTGTCACCATTCTGCTGTTTTCGCCCTCATGAACAAAAAACACATTAGTGTTGGAATGGCGGTCTATTAAAACTGTTGTATACTTGCCCTATTCAATGCAGGAGTTTGAACCTAGCCTCAGTTAAACTGAAGCAGGAAAATAAAGAGCTGTGATTGGCCAGCTCACTGACAGCTTCATGTATAAAAGGCAGAGCTGTCAGTTGGCTGCTGGATGTTTGGAACTTCAAATAAAGACAGAGGTTGCTGCTAGTATCTCTTGACCCTTTATTCACTGGACTCAACAGTGATGACGAAGGTGGGATAAAGGGCAAGAGCCAAAGAGAGCTGACAACTAGCCATCCAGCCTGGCATTCAGAAGAATAACCACAAAACAGCCATTTTAATGGCTTCCTTCCACCCGCCGGCTCCATTCGATCCATCCAAGGAGAACTGCGACACATACATGTCCCAGTTCAAGTGTTTCCTGGAGGTCAACGATTTCACAGAACTGCCTCCCAACCGCAAACGGGCAATGTCCCATTGCAGCCACAACATTTTTGATGTTGCAAGGGTTTCTAATAGAACCAGCCATGGCACATACTACACTGTGGCCAGAGCTGTTAGCACTCCTTCAGAATCACTATGCACTGTTTTCCTCCAAAATCTTGTGCCGGTATGAATTCTGGGAAAGAATGCTACGCGAGGGAGAAATGGTCAACCAGTACATCACCGTTCTGCAAAAGGAAGCGACCCACTGCTAATTCACCAATCTGAATGATGCCCTCCTCGATCAACTGGTCTGCGGAGTCCACAACATCCGACTACAGCGGCAACTCCTGGTCAAGGCTAATTTAAACCTGCAGTCTGCCCTGAATGAGGCTCGAGCCACAGAAACGTCCATCCAGGCAGCAGAATCAATGCAAAAGGGCGCAGCCATTACAAGCAAGCCAAAAGCCACCATTGCCCTGCACCAAAAGCAGTGCCAAATCGACACCTCGCCCAGCAGCAACGAGGAAGCCACCACAAATAAAACATCAGAATGAAAAGGGGCAACACTGGATGTTCGGGCAATCTACTGTGCCAGCTGTGACGGGCCCCACCAGCAGACCACCTGCTATTTCTGCGAAGCCACATGCCATTGCTGCAACTGGAAGGAACACCTGATTTGAGTCTGCAGAACTGCCGTTCCTGTCAACCGCCAAAGTGATCCCTAGGCGAGCAAACTGAAAACATGGAAGCTGAAGAAACCCAATGGCCATGCCAATGTGGCAGAAACAAACCAGTACAGAGTGATCTGAGCTAATGCACCTTGCCGGAAGAAGCTGTCAATCTCCATTCACTTGGAGAATTCTCCATGTGAAATAGAGGTTGACACAGGGTCTTCAGTAACTATTATTTTGAAAAAGACGCTAATGAAGATTCTTCCCAGAGTCAAGTTGAGCCAACTGGAAAAGGCTAACCTGAAAATCTCCAACTACCAGGGGAACAGAATCCTCACTCTGGGGTCAATCTGCCTCAACGTAAGATATCACCAGTTCTAGTGGCAACCTTCAGCCATCGTCACAAGCAGTGACCTTCACAGTCTGCTTGGACTCAACTGGTTTGACTCTTTGGGGCTAGGAATCATCATGATCCACACAATTACCACATCTGGTGTCGAGGACCTCCTGAGAGAATTTCAGGACGTATTTGACGAGAGGCTGGAGAAGTATAATGGGATCCCAATTTCTTTCTCACTAGACCCTGCTAAAGCCCCCATTTGCCTCAAGCTGCACCAAGTGCCATTTGTGCTCAAACTGCAAATAGACGTAGAGCTGGATAAGCTGATCCAGCAGGTCATATTGAAGCCCACAGATCATTCATGCTGAGAGACCCCAATAGTCACTCCAATAAAAAAGGATGGTTCAATGCATATCTATGCTGACTATAAATGCATGGTTAACAAAGCCTTGCATCAGAATGCCTTTTCAGTTCCTATAGTGCAGCATTTACTGCACAATATTGGCCCCGAAAAAAATCTTTGCCAAGTTGAAACTCGCACAGGCTTACCAGCAGCTAGCTGTTGATGGCGCCACTGCGGAGGTCCAAATCATTATTACTCATGGAGTGGGGGCATTCCATTGCAACCATCTCTAATTCGGCATCAGCGCAGCTCCATGAATTCTTCAAAGCTTGATGGAATGCTTGCTTTGTACAATTCCTGGGGTCGTCCCTTACTTCGATGATGTCGCAGCAATGAACAGACATCAGCTAATCAACCATTTAAGGGCAGTCCCTATCAAGCTTAGGGAAGTGGAACTCAAGGCTAAGAAAGGAAAATGCTGCATAGGGGTGCCCCAGGTGAAGTCCCTAGGGTATAGGGTTAACAGTTCTGGCATATACGCATTGGTTGACAAAGTAGAGGCCATTCAAAGAGTTCCAGCTCTTAAGAATAAGGCCAAATTACAGGCATTTTTAGGCCTACTTAATTTCTATAGCTTGTTTTTAAAGAACAAGGCATCAATCGCTGATCCTTTACACTGGCTGCTGTCAAAAGCCTGCCCCTGGATCTGGGGCTCTAAAGAAGCTGCAGCTTTTGCAGCTGCAAAGAAATTGCTTTCCAGAGAGTTTCCTGATTCAGTACTCAGTGACCCTGCCACTCTTGCTGACATGTGAAGCCTCACCTGTGGGTGTTGGGGCAGTGCTTAACCATCGGCTGCCCAACGGAACTGAAGTACCAGTCGTGTTTTACTCCTGCACCCTGTCCAGCACTGAAAGAAACTATAGCCAGGTGGACAGGGAGGCCGTAGTCCTAGTCATGGGGATCAAACATTTTCACATCTACATGTTCGGTTGTGATTTTTGAGTTAATCACCGACCATGAACCACTACTCGGACTATTGGCAGGGGATAAACCCACTCCAGCCGCTCTACCACCTAGATTATTCAGATAAATAATTTTCCTTGCAGCATATTTCTACAAACTCGTGCACTGGCCCAGGTGGACCCTGAGACATGCTGATGCCCTTAGCTTGTGCCCATTGCCACACCGCATGGACGATCTGTGCCCTGAGGCTCCTGTTTTGCTCATTGACTGTTTGGACCAGAGCATTGCAACATTATCAGAGGGCGCCAAGGAGTCTGCAACTGACCCCATACTCGAAGTGTCATCAATTGGATTTGGAAGGGGTGGCCTAAGGACTCAGTGTCTGAATGTTTTACACCTTTTGAAACCAGGCGTACCGAACTGTCTGTACTAGGGGGATGCTTGTTGTGGGGAGAAAGAATGGTAATTACAGCACAGAGTTTTGGAAACCTTCCATGTTGGTCACCCAGGGATTGTGTGAATGAAGACCCTACCCGTAGCTATGTAGGGTGGCCCAGATTAGATAAGGAGATCCAAGCCTGAGTAGAGTCCTGCCAGCCTTGTCAAGACTTGTGGCCTAGCCCACCCAAAGAACCAGTAGTCAAATGGGAGAAGCCCAGGGGCCCCTGGTCACGAATTCAATTGACTTCGCAGGCCCATTCCATGGACAAAATTTCCTAATAACAGTTGATGCTTACTCCAAATGGCTAGAGGTAAATCTTAAGCAATCCACTATAGCCGAAGTGGTCATCAGGGTGCTCCGGAGGCTTTTCTGCACTCACAGAATCACTGATGTTTTGGTCTTGGATAATGGGCCTCAATTTATGGCCACTATTTTTGAGGGGGTCCTAGCAGAACAGGGGATCTTGCACATTCTCTTGGCCCCATTTTACTCAATTACTAATGGGATAGTTGAACGCGAGGTCCGGTCTACCAAAGAGGCACTCAGTTGATTGGTCCTCGGTGACTGGCAATCCCGGATCGATAAATTCTTTTCGATCCAACATATAAACTCATCTGTAACAACCGGGAGAAGCCCAAGGGAGCTATTGATGGGCAGAAAATTAAGATCTGTACCAGCCATAGGGATACTTACAACATAGACAAGTGTAGAAAGTTCACAAATGGGGAAATGGTTTTTGCAAAAAATTATGCAGAAGGGTCCATTTGGCTACCTGGGTAGGTTGAAAGCGTAACCGGGCCTAGGTCCTACGCAATAAAAATGGGTGATGGAAGGCTCTGGAAAAGACACATTGCTAACTACACAGCCGCGAACCAACTACCAGCCAGGCCCCCCAACTAATCAACTTAAACAATCCCCATGAAAATACCATCACTATCAACTATGTCCCTGCTATCTCTGAAAGGTACTGGGAAATGGAAAACTTAGCTTATCCTGGGATCCAGCAATGTCAGTCCGATGACACTGTCCAGATAGATCTCGAGGCCCCACCTGGGAATGCTCAGGCAGTTTCAGTGGAGTCTCCAGAGGGAGCAGCAGAGACAGCCGCTCAGCCCAGAGCCACTCTTCCAAATAAGTTGTGCAGGTCCTTGAGGCACAGGACACGCCCCGTGTACCTCCAGGACTACGCATGCTAATCGGAAGAGGAGAGGGGTGTTGTATATTTACCCTATTCAATGCAGTAGTTTGAACCTAGCTTCAGTTAGGCTGAAGCGGGAAAATAAAGAGCTGTGATTGACCAGCTCACTGATAACTCCCTATATAAAAGGCAGAGCTGTAGAGTGAACTGACTGCTGGATGTTTGGAACTTCAAATAAGGACAGAAGTTGTTGCTAGACATCTCTTGAACCTTTATTCGCCGGACTCAACAAAAACTGCTAAAAATGTTTGGCTGTTTAGCCAGCACAGCTGTAAATGCTTTAACTCTGTGATCCTTACCAGTTTAGTGCAAATATTATAAAAATTGAATGAAGAAACCGACCATTCCATCCCTATACAGAACTACTTCCTAAACAAAGCACAGAGAAATATGGAAATCAGTATTTGTTGCTTTCATAAGATTAAAAAAAGAAATCATAGGAAAACACCAAATAGAAGTGCTATTATGACTCAACCACATTTGATGAGATTTTTTTAAAAAAAGAAAAAATCTCACTCAAGTTACATGAGGTTAGGATAGAGAAACACAGAGAAGAACCAAGAGGCAACAAATAATTCTACTTTCATTCCTTCTTAATTCCTGCCACAATGCCATGATTGATCAGCAGCTATTGTTCCCTCTAGCTGTTGATGTCCAGAAGAGGAAGACAGCAAAGGTGGAGGCATCCATCAGTCACTTAGTTTATCATGTGCTGTGTACACATAATCAAGACAAAACCATTCTGACAGAGGTAGGGCAGGCAGGAAAGCAACTATCACTAGGGCAGCAAATTTCATGCCACTAGAATTTCTTCCTGATTCAAAGATGGATGGAGATCAGTTTAACTCAGCAGTGGAGAAAGGGCCATAGATATTCTATATTGCAGTCTCCAGCTGTTCTCAACACCTGTTTCAGCAAAGTGTTGCCATGTTATCCTTCTAGCACCAGAGCTAGGAAAGGGTTTTTAATAAAAAGTGAAAGAATAGCACTTTCACAGCAGCAAAAGCTTCCATTATAACAATCTCTCTTTGTGTGTACAGTACTACGTGTATGTATGCATACATGGGCATGCACAATCAGCCAAACTGCAAACAGCCATACAAATTAATATATGTACCAAAAACCAGGAATGGGATGTAGTAGTTATTCCAAATCACTTTAATTATCCTATAATTCAGCGGTTTTAGCAGTGACAGTATCTGAGAAATATTGTCTGTGCACCAACTATAAGCAGAATCAGCCTAAATTATTCCATGGATGAAAGACCATAGAATATCAGACTTGTAAGTTGTGCAGGGAAGTTAAAAAGAGTGAGGGGAAAACCCTGCAAGAAGACAATGGCAAGCCATTTTCACTGTTACCAGGAAGGCAGTTGTGTAATCACACAGACATGAACAGCAGTTCATCTTCACTTGGAGCATCTTTTCCTTATTTTAGAAGTAATTTTTATCAATATTTTAGCCCATGAAAGTACTGAAGACAAAGTGGTTTGTAAGGGATTGGGAAAGAGGGTAAAAGCAGCAAAAATTGCTAGGTGGAAGCAGCACCCTTGATTAATAGTGTTGTTGTAGTATAGATTACTCATGCAGGCATCAGCATCTTTTGAATCAGAATTTATTTTGCCATGTGTGTCAGGACACACAAGAAATTTATCTTCAGTGACCATGCTCAATACCTACATACAACTGTGATTACAACAAAGATACAATCAAAGATACATTTCATAGAGATTTGAATGTATAAGCATAATCATTATCATTTGTATATATAGGCATAGTCATTGCATATATAGGCATAATCAGCTGTGTATATAAGCATAAGATACATTCTTAGTTATAAGGTAAGTATAAGCTACAATCAACAAACGACAATGTTAAGCATGAATTGTGTATATAAGCATAAGATACATTCATAGTCATAAAGTACATATACATTCACCATGTCATCATGTTATAAAGTGCG
>JANHFO010003831.1:104921-122156 GCA_032468095.1 Pareas carinatus
ATCTATCTATCTATCTATCTATCTATCTATCTATCTATCTATCTATCTATCTATCTATCTATCATAGTCTCCTATTGAAATTTCCCCATCAAACAGATTGTGAAAATCAATTCTCAATTGGATCTTGAACTTTTCAAATTACTTGGAAAGTTCACATATCAAATCAACACATATCAAATCACTTAACTTTTTCAGTTAAGTGAAAATTCAATAATGCTGAATTGGTTGAAAACTGAATATTTGTGGAATTAACCCACCTCTCCCCAGGGATTTTGTTTGAACATGTTTAGTCTAGTTTGCTAATATAGTCTGTAGCCTGCTCAATTATAAGAAGTGAAGGTAAGTAACTGTATAATACGTTTTCTTCAGCATAGATTGAGAAAAATTCCCCTGGTACTGAAAAATAGCTGTGCTTCTTCTCACACTTAGCAAAATTAAACCAATGTATCATTTACATAGTTGTAACATGTAAGCAGACGGGGTTTTTCCCCAGTTGTGGAAAGCATAATGTCCTAATTGAAGAACTTTTTTTATCTCATCATAAAGAGAAATAGAACAAGAGGATTAAGCAAAACTCTTTGGGAAAAAAATATCAGAGCTCTTGTTATTGCTTCTAGATGGACTAACTGTTCAGATCTAATGGATCACAGCATTAATTATACATAATCTGAACAGAGCATGATGCCCTGGTGGGACATTTCTAATCAAATTAGAACTAATTCAAGGCAGCGTGGGATTACACAATGTTTTGTCTCTGTTTCAGAACTGGGAGTCAAGGGACAAGGGATGAATTTTACAACTTGATCTGAGATCATGTGATATAAAAATGGACTTAAATGCTTTATTGTCTCCTGCAGAGCCACAATTTGAAGTGCAGGAACCATGGGTTCTACTTGTTGGCATATTCTTTAGCACAAACCCCAGTGAAACATTTGCAACAGTGACTGGAAATTATTGAAGCAATATAATCTTGCTTTTTTCCTATACTAATCAGAGGCGACAATATTAGACAACATTTCAGAACTTTGGGCCCAGGACTCAGAGACGTATGAAATCATCTTCAATGGAAAGTCATGCTAGGTGAAAGAGAAATATAAAGTCACACATGGGCGAGCCAAACTCTTGTCGTTCTTTATCTTTCAAGAATTCTCATACCTTACCAAGAAACCTCCCATCAATGTTGACAGGGCAAGTCCAACTCCCTTGTAGCACTGATGATGTTACTCAGTTGGGTAAGGAAACATCTGCAAGAAAACAATCAAGTTCAAATAGCACCAAGGACCCCACACCCCATGCATTACAGTTTCTATCTACTTTATCACAAGTAGATAGAAAGTATGCTAGCGATTTCTAGGGAAAGGAGATTTTGGAAAGTGGCAAAGAGCCCGACTCAGATTTAGAGCATTTGGGATTCACTGATAATTTTGTCAAGCAGTTTTTAGACCTCGCAACTGGATGTAAACAGATCCAGCATATACAAAAGGTATCAATTTGCTATATTTTTATACTACTCTACAAAGATCATAAACAATGGTGGACCTATTCCTGGAGATGATTCTGAGGTCTTTGGGGTGGTGATACCTCCTCTGGTATCATTTCCAGAACATCCTTTGTTCTCAAATACAGGTAAATATGACATTTGAAACATGAAAAGCAAATGGTATTTATAGACTGAAAGATCTGCCTGACAAAATCACTTTGTCTGAAGTTAGGTTTAAACTCTAATTTAAGATCAGCAAATTAATTGACTTCAAAGACTTCAAAGATTTGCAGGCAAGCTGGCTTTATCAGGGAGAACTGCAATGGACATTCAACTTATTTGATCACTTCTGTGAAATTACACGGCTTTCATAATTTAAATTCTGTAGTTGCTTCTGCAGAGAAACATTAAAAAGTGGTCTTGAAATCAAAGACAGAAGATACTCCTCTCAGATACAATGTAGGTTAATTAGTTAGGGGTTATTGAGTTGAAATCAGCTCCTGAAGACTGCAAAGATAAATGCTCACCATTACATCTTTTATGTATTGGCTAATGTTATTTCAGATGTAATTCTATATACTGTTCTCTCCAACATCTTTCCAATTAATTGCTAGGATTTGAAATATTTGCATTAGGAAAACACATTTAATGGCATCAGCAAACAATCTTGTGGTTTATAGAGGAGCACTTTTGGAACACAGTGGCTTCGGTGGTTAGAAATGTGGGAAGCTTCCCTCCGCAGGATAAAGTATTGTTTATTCCTAATATTAAGAAGAGGCAGAGTAGAATATTTCCCCAAAAGGAGGAGAAAGATTTTGAAAATAGAAAGCAGCCCCCAGCCTTCCTCCTACAGGAAACAGCCTCTTTAAGTATAGAGATTTTTATCCATTCAGAAAGCTGGGCCAGTCTATTCATAAACAAACAGCAACCAGAAACTCAAAATAAGTAACACAATAAGTAAGATTAGCTAACTCAGATAAACATCTAGGATTTGCATTTCCCCCTTTGCCAGCAGAGCCAGCCATGCCCCTTGCACGATCCCATTGGAACAAATTCTTGCACAAGAAGAGGCAACTCAATCACAAAGGCCCAAAGAATGTATAAAAGCCCACCTACTCTCTTCATTTTGTCAGCCACCCCAGAAACATGCTACTGCCACTGTTTGTTTCTGGCTACTTAATAAATGGAGACCTTCTTTCATGCAGATGCTTCCAATTCATTTCTTCAGCATCTATTTCCCAGCTTGGGACCAGACTGGATTTTTCTTCCAACAGGACACTGGGTTGGAGATTTGCAAGCCCGCATTCGAGACCCAAGTGCTGCTATGGGACAGGATGAGCTCCTGTCTTTTGCTCCAGTTCTTGCCAGGAGCCCCCAACTGGGCATCCTCCCCACCAAGGTAATGCTATTGTCACTGGCTAATCAACCTCGGTGGAAGTGCCTCTGTGCTTCTGACATGAGAGAAATAGGAGCACTGACCTGCTATTTGGTAACTCTGAATATGGAGATATAATCGTCATTACCCCTGCCTTTTTTTCTACCTGCTTTGTACACATTGCAGTTCAATTCAACAAGATTGGACCTAACTACAAACAATCCAGGATTACATTACATCAGCAGTTTGTCTCTTACAAAACTGATGGTTTTATACTGGCCTTCTCCAGCCATAAATGCCCTCTAACATTTCTTTTGATGGACTGTATTTATTCCAGCTTTTATCCATATATTTACTGGTGCAGAAAAATGTTTAGGGATGTGACATAAAAGAGTTTTAATAAATAAGGAGTAAATAAAGTAATTAGTACATGCCCAATAGGTAGCATACATTTGATAATGAAAAAACCTAACTCTTGTATAGCCACATTTCTTCAGTTATTGTAATAGAAATAGCACTAGACTTATATATCACTTCACAGTGCTTCACAGACCTCTCTAAGTGATTTATAGAGTCAGCCTATTGCCCCCAGCAATCTGGGTCCTCATTTTACTGACCTCAGAAGAATGGAAGGCTGAGTCAACCTTGAACCAGTGAAAATCGAACTGCTGGCCTTCAATACTGCATTCTAACCACTGCGCCACCACGACCCTTGTATTGACAATTGTAATGTATTGGCAATGTATTGGCAATTGTAGAAAATTTCAGTGCATTTTTAAAAAGAAAATGACATGTTTACATTAAAGTCATGCAGTATTTTTGAATTCAGTGTCCAAAATATAGCAACTTTTAGCTACATGTATTTCTCCAGAGCCACATGGATGCCACATGGCACCAGGAAAGCAAACAACTGTTTTGAGCTGTTGTAGACAAATGCTACAGGAGCAAACTTGCATGTGTTGGAGCATAGAAATCAAATCTGAAACATGGTCTTAATTTGCATACAATAAAAAAAGTTTAACACAAAGTCATTTATAAATTAAAACTGGTAAATGTAGATTAGGAATGTCTATGGAGATTTTCAGTCATCCAGGTCATGGTTGTCCCGAAGGTACTTTTTCAAAAGGCAACTGGACTTTATTTTTCCTTGAAGAAGTTTTGCTTCTAATCCAAGAAGCTTCTTCAGTTCTTCATAGAAATGAAAATGCTTCTTCAATGAGAAGCAAAATGTCTTCAAGGAAAACAATGCAACCCCAGTTACCTTTTGGGGTAGACTAGAAATTAAAATAATTGTCCATTTTTCCAGTCAATGCCTTAAAATTCTACAGTCAGATATTGAGAGTATAAAGGCTGCAAGAAAATGATACTGAGCTGCAGATATTTCACAAAATGTAACTTCTATGGCAGAGGTTTTCAACCTGGGGTCCAGGGACTACTTGGGATCTGCGACAAATTGTCAGGGGGTCCGCAGAGAGGTCAAGAAAAATTTGGAAAAATAATATATATGAATTGTCGATTAGTCATTAGTTGAATTTGTGGGAATGAGATCCTCCATATAGCAACAATAGATTTTGGGGTCCGCAGCTCGAAAAAAGTTGAAAACCTGGGTCCAGGATGTATGACCAGCTTGCTTCAATGGGACCACTCTACTCATTCTGGCAGAAGGGGCCTATTGTGGACCTATCAGCAGAGGGATTTTTGAATAGTGAAGTTAAGGAGAAGAATTTTTTTTTCCTATCATAGTCCTGTCCTTTGGAACATCTTGCCACCAGAAATAAGATCTGCCCTTATCCTTCTGACTTTTCAAAAGGGCCTTAACATCTGACAGTGTTGGTTGGCCTGGCAGTGGAGGTGCTCTAGGTCTAGGTGGCTATATAAATACAAAAGAGAATTAAAATTACAAAGGATTAAATGCAAACTAAAAGGCCATGGACTCTGAGCAGAGCAGAAGTGGTACCGTCTCTGTCACTTTGGGCTGTGACAGAAAAGGCACCACTTCTACTCTGCTCAGAGTGTGGGTTTTTTTTTTTTTAGTTTGCATTTAATCCTTTGTGATTTTAATTCTTTTTATATTTTTAAGTCGGGTGCAAGCAACCAGAACCACTCATGGATAGCCTGAAGGAGAAGGTTTATTGTTAGTCACCCATGTTATACAAGAATCTCACCAGGCAGACTGCATTCCCTTGGGAATGGCCAGACAAGGCTTCAGAGATTCTGGAGGAAGGTCAGGCTTGTGTCGCTTCCTGCAGTGCGAAGACTCTAAGCTTTGGTCCCCTCTTAACATCTCCCTTCAACCTCCCGGAGATTCCACACATGTAATTACTTGCTACTTTCAAACACAGTAGTGATTGCAACTCCAAATTAAAATAGAAAACACTAAGATATATCCATGACCTGACTTGGCATTTTCCTAGGAGAAAAACTTTCAGCTTATGAAGATGTTTGCATGTTTTTTTTTTCTGGAAGTAATGTGCTAATACATTTTGAGGCTTGATTTTCCTCGGTCTGGTCACAGATGGTGTAATTGTGTTTCCAAGTCCAAAGTCTCCCCTTTGACTTATACCAGCTATGTTATCTTTGCATACGGTAATCAGTGAAATTACTATACTTTTAGAATGACAGAATACTTTCGAAACTTTAATAAAGATAGTTTATTGATTCTAATTAAATCTCCTGTTTTTTTCCTCACCAAAGTATAACAGGCATTGGTCTCCTTAGCTTTAATTTTGGTCTGACATTTACTTCTCAGTAAAGAAGTGGGAATTTGGACTGGACAATTCATTTTAATTTTGGTGAAAAATATCATTTAAATGTCAGAAAAACTGCATATTTAACATTTGAAGTAATTAAGTGGCTATAATTTAATAATAAATCTTCCTGTTTTCCTTTTATTTACATTCTTTCTATCCTGTGCTGGTTTATCTACCTTTTATGCTGATTCAGTCACAGATAATTATTTCTTTATTTGAGTAAATATGTGCTAATGCAGTTTTGTATCCAATTTTACATCCGTTTACATTTTATTGACAGCATTTATTTGGGGAGGGGATTATTTTTGCTTTTTTAAAAAAATTGAGGATTTTCAATTACACACATTTACTATCCACCTTGAAACTGATCATCATTTAGTGTGATGTAAATTATATACCAGATAATGTGCCATTTTTAAAAGTAAAAATAAACTGCAGCTCCCACATTATCAAAATTAAAAAGTTGCTTCATAACAAGTCAGTTCCTAATTTCTTCATTGAGGTCAAACTCACAGTTATTCCATAATTTGTTGAAGGTTTTGACTCAGGGTCTCTTTCAGATCTACCTGTCCAACTCCAGAGATACTCAGGATTAAGTTCAAGATCTACTTCAGGGATTGCCAACCTTTTGGACCTCAGGGACCACTAAACTCACAATTTTAAAACCTGCAGACCACTAATATGATTTTTTTAAAAGATCCATACATTTGTAAAATAATGATCAGAGAACTTCCATTTTATTATATTAATAAATAAATAAAAGGCACCTATTTAATATAACCAAATTTAAAAAGCTCATTTAATTATAACAAAATCATAAATGCTTATTTAAACATAACAAAATCTTTAAAGCTCAATTGTAGCAAAATTATTAGTTGGTTTAATTATTACAAAATAATTGAAGCTACTTTAAGTATTACACACTTTAGTGTGATATTTGTTCCTGCTTGAGAGAGAGAGAGAAAGAGAGGCAGAGAGAGAGACACACACAGAGAGAAAGAGAGACAGAGGGAGAGACAGGGAGAGACAGAAAGAGAGACAGAAGGAAAGAGAAAATGAGAGAAAGAGAGCGAGAGAGACAAACACAGAGAGAGACAGAGACAGAGAAGGAATGATAGACAGACACACACACAAAGAGAGAGAGAGAGAGACAAAGAGAAAGAGAAAAAGACAGAGATACACAGAGAGAGAATGTGAGACAGACGTACACACGCACACAGAGAGAGAGAGAGAGAGAGAGAGAGAGAGAGAGAGAGAGAGAGAGAGAGAGATAGAGACAGAGAGAGAGACAGAGACAGAGAGAGAGAGAGAGAAAGAGAAAGAGGGCGGGGAGAGAGAGAGAGAGAGAGAGAATGAAAGACACACAGAGAGAATGATAGACAGAGTGTGTTTTGTGTTCCTCGCTGTCTCTGCCATCCCCAGGAGCAGGAACCATACAGCTATTACATTTTTTTTAAATAACCCCCAGATTTTCCTGTGGGCCACCAAAATTTTCTTGCAACCCACTGGTGGGCCTTGACCCACAGATTGGAGACCACTGCTCTACATGATTTCCACCTTGTGGGATTACCTTCAATGATCAATGAAGCAAGACAAAGAACGTTCTGATTATGCAGTTCCTCATGCTGGTTACATAGGAGACAAACAAACAAAACAATCTCTAATTTCGAGATTAAACTAAAAACTCATCTCATTCTCAGTTGCCTTCAATTAGCTTTTGGTGACATCCAAATAGTCTATCTGTTGTACTAGGTAGCATTATCATGTCTCCTATTTACGTGAGATTGGCTATATGCAGTAAACACAAATGACAACCAAAAGTTACTTGTGAAAGCAAAAAGGAGGAAGATGTCCATTTAAGTGCAAAGGTTGTTTAGAAAATGGAATATAGACTGTTGCACTCCCACTATAGGTTGTACTTTTCGATCAACATGTCACAAAATCTTGAGACACAGAAAGTAAATTTTGATGCAGCACTGCACAGAGCTGGCCTCGAGAACATATCAAGAGAAACCTACTTCCTAAAGAAAAATCTTCAGATTAATTTTAGATCGATTCTGTAGAAGGACAGTCATGCATAGGACTTTATCACATCCTCCTTTCTCTTGGCTTGCTTTATTTATTTCTGGGCTCTATTCAAAATGTGCTGGTGTCCATGGTGTTGTTGTTGCTGCTGCTGCCACAACTTCCTCGTTTTGCTGAGCTATCTCCATATGTTACGGCTATTAGTGTCCATGTGTCAAAAGGCTTTTTAAGTAGAGTTAGCATAATGAGAGCTATTTGTTAGGCAATGTAACTTCGTTTCATATTTTAATTAAGCTATTCGGGACCTGCAGGATAACCTTCTGAAAACTAACATAGTGGGACCAAATTTGGTGCAGTGGAGGAAGCCAATGAAAGAAAAATCAGATTTAAAATGGATTGGACTTGGCTAGGGGCTGCCCAGGAGAAACATACATACAAATTCCCAGGTGAAGGTGAGGAAGTAGATGGGCAGGGGCTCAAAATATTGCCAACTCCTCCATTCTACATCATCTGTTTTTTCTCTTCCTAGATATGTGGAAGTCCTTTGAAAGTAGCATTCCAGAATCATGATACAGAATGACAGACTTGGAAGGAATCTTCTGTTCTTCTTCATTGGATGAGGAATTGCTTCAAGGAGGCCTTTTCATGAGTGACAGCCGGCTGGAGCAATAATATCCTTCGCTAATCAAAGATGAGATCAATCAACTCAAAGATCCCCTGAAGGATCCAGCCGCTGCCTGCATGGCTGCAATTTAAAAGCAAACTGGTCCTGAACGGTTGCTCTTGGCTGGATTCACACAAGGATTTTCAAAACTTGGAAAATCTTTTTTAAAAATGGCGCCGGAACACCGTTCTGGTGTGTTCTATGACAAAAATAGCATTGAATCTTTCTTTGTCAAGCTTCCATCTATTACTTCTTGTCCAGCCCTCAGGTGTTTTAGAGAATAGGCAGACCGCCTCTTCTTTGTGACAGCCCCTCAAACCATGTGCAAACTTTCCCATTTATTGATGTTAACGTCAGAGACCCAGCTTTATATGTAAATAACACAAACCTGATTAAGCAACTAAGGTGCCTGCTTTGTTCAATTTAGTAAAGGTCTATCACAGTATTATATATAAACAAACAAGCAAACAAGCAAGCAAAATTACAAGATCGTGATCCTCCTGGTTGTATGATTTAAAATACGGTACACACGTATCTGTGATTTTGCCGTATTCTTTATGCAATATAATTAATCGCAGATTTCTCCTTTTTTGAGAGAGAGGAATGTTTTTTATTTTGCAAATTTGTTTTAACAGTCATGGCAGGGTAACATTATACAATCAAATATAAATTATCATCTTTAACATCTTGCTTTCTTTTTCTCTCTGCCTTGCCTTCTTCTTTCCTTCCTTCTCTTGGTCTTTTTCCTTTTTTCTTCTTTTCTTCTTTTCTTCTGCTCCTCTTCTTCCTTTATCTTGTCTTCCTGTATAATTTTTATTTTACCACTTTATTGGACAAGAAGTAATAGATGGAAGCTTGACAAAGAAAGATTCTCTTCTTCCTTTATCTTTTCTTCCTTTATCATTTTTATTTTACCACCAGTCACATTTTCCTTTCCAATTTTTAATTCTACATACATTTTGCCCAGATAACCTAATTTTCCTTATTTTCTACATCCAATCATTCACATATAAGTTCCTGATTTTCCTTGTAATGTCAAGAGCAGTAGCTCCAATTCTTGTAAATTTACATCTAATATTATTGTTGAGAACAGATGTATAAAGCTTTCATAATTGGTTTCGGACCTCAAATATGAATCTTAGTTCCTCTTTCTTTCCCTTTTTTCCCTTCTATCCTTCCTCCTTTCTTTTGCCTTTTCACTTTCTTTTCTTCTCTTTCTCTTCTCGTCTTTCTAACTTTCTAAATTCCTTTCTTCTTTTTTAAATCACAAGCACTCATAGAAAGAAATCTTTCTCTTCTCCACAGGTGTTTCTAAATGCTTACATTTATTTTTTAATTAAACTTTTACAATAATCAATCCAGTTTATAAGTCTATGTCTCTTTTACACACTTTATCTGCCTTCACTCCTTTATTGTTCTTAAGGAAAGAAGAAAGACTGACAATCTATATCCGACATTCTGGTCTGGAATTCTAGCATATATTTAACTTGTTGCTTTTAAAATTGTATATGAATTCCATGTTTATAGGCAAAGCAGTCATTCACAAATTGGCATTTTTGTATCACAATATGTATGACATCCTAACACTGTTAAAAACTAGGTGGATAACTTTGCTAATTACCGAATACAGGAAATAACCTGCACGAACTTGCAATGGAGCGAATTTGGAGATGGAAACTGCTTCTGAGGCTGATTAATATTGAAGATCATCATCTGTAATTCAGGGTTCTGGACTATTCTTGATGGGCTAAACCCTCGCACGTTTTATTGTTAATGAAAATGTTTAAAAAGTTTCCATTGCAGAGGATTAATTTGCCAAACCATCTTGCAGTGACACAAATAAGGGTCTTGTCTCAAGAGCATAAAATTATGATGGCCATCAATCCTAAAGGAAGTCAACTCCGACTGTCCTTTGGAAAGATAGATACTGAAGCTGAAGCTTAAATATTTTGGCCACCAAATTAGAAGAGAGGACTCATTGGAAAACACACTGATGTTGGGAAAGATTGAAGGCAAAAGGGGATGGCAGAGGATGAGATGGTTGGATAGTGTCATCAACTCAATGAACATGGATTTGGGCAAACTCTGGGAGACAGTGGAGGACAGTGGGCTTGATGGGGTCGTGGGTCATGGAGACTTGGCACAACTATCTTTATCTCATCACAGAAATGACCTCCATCTCTCTTTTCCTGTGGTACATCAAAAGTTATGTTTTCTGGCTTCTTCTAGTTCAGGTAGAGTTGTCTAGTTCATCTACTGGTCTTCACCAAATATGTCTACTTCAACCAATTACTGTGTATTATACAAAGATGCCCACTTCACTCTGGTCACTAGCTGTGATTCTTCACAATCATGCCTTTTTTTCTTTACAAGTTCTTTGCAAGTTCACTAGTGGCACATGAAAAACTTCTCTCTCTCTTTTTTGTAAGTTCACTAATGGAACAATAAAGCAGTGAAATTACGCACCTATTTTAAAGTGAGAGTTTTTCCAGTTTATCCCTTTAGGTCAATAGTGATGGCTAAACTTTTAGGCACCAATTGCCTGGACAAGTTGCAGCTAATGAGTTGCACATCACCTGGTTATGTCATCACCCAGCACCGCTATTCTCTTTCTGAACATGCGCATGGTCCTATGACATCATCACCCAGCGTCACTACTCTCTTTCTGAGCATTCTCAGCTTTGGGGTGATGCTGGGGTGACTTGACTCGTGTGCCAAGAGATGACTGCATGCCCACTGTGGCACATGTGCTATAGGGTCACCATCACTGTTCTAGGTGAAGTATCAGAAGTGCATTTTCCTCCTCCATCTCCTTCCTCCACCTCTTTCTTCTTCCACCTCTTCCTTCTTCTCCTTCTCCTGACAAAACATACCCAAGGAAAAGAAGATGATTGGTTTTTGAATTTCTGGTTTTGGTGGGAAAAGTAAAGATGCAGGTTAATCCATCAATTGAGAGCACCAAAGAAAATATGATCCAGACCTTATTTCAGGTTATCACCATATCCAAAGTGAAAGAAAAAGATTTTTTAAAGCCGGTTTCATCTCCAGCTGTTTGCATGTAGGAGACCAGCAGCTGAAGGTTGACACATTTAAGAACCTAGAGATGGTTTGACAGCAGGTTCTCCAACTTCCCTGTAGAATTCTTGTTAATGTGTTTAGTGCTTCTCCGTGGGAAGAGTAGATAGCAACTTAGCAAATATTGCCCAGTAAGACCAATAAGTCAACCCGAAGGCAGTTAGATCTCAGAATTTCTCTCTCACTGGATTCTATGCAATGTAGTTATTGAGTCAAAAGTGAAAGATGCATCTTGATGACAGCAATGTGCAAGAAAGTTCTATAATAGAGGAAATGGGTGGCAAACCCATATATTAGGAACTTTCATTAAATTGTGTGTTTTAGGGGAAATTTATATTTTTGTGCAAAAGGATATTTTTAAAAAAATGTATAATAAAATAAGATAAAACAGAATTGTCAATTGTCCCGAATTCTCCTCCATCAAAGTAACTTCCATAACAGTCCATTTTCAAAGTTCATTGATTTATTAGAAAGGTAATCAGGCTACAAAGGATACTGAAAGCTGAATCTTCCAGGAACAACTTGACTTGAAATTTTAAAACTTTTTTTCTCTGCTGTTCGTCCTCTTTCCATGGGACTAGATAGGTTTGCCTGGAGAACCAAACGTGTTGCCAAGGAGACAGGAATGTTGTGAGGCCCCATAGATAAGACACCTGACCAGAATGAGATTCTAGTCTAAACAAATGCTTACTACCTTAAATACAAAAATCTACCACCCCTAATTTAAGTACATCACCATGGTAACATAGCTTTACCCCTCCTCTCTAATGTTTGGTAAATTCAGAGCAAAATCTTCAATCTTGCTATGGAGTCCCAGGAGGAATTTGACAGGAATAAACTGAAATCTAAGTAGGAAAATGGAGAAATGGAGAGAATTGTAAATGATGTAGCTGTCCAACATTGGAGAGATCAGCTTGTTACTTTGTTAAATGGCCATGAAACATGCTCCTTGATCTTGTGGTGACAACCTCAGACTGCTTGGAAATGGATGAGATTTCACCCCTAGGCATCAGACAATCCAAAGAAAAACAAAACTAACTGAGGCTTAAGAAGACATTTCTTCAATGACATCCTCTTCCAAAAATTCTCGGAAAGGAGGGTTTTTTAAAGTCATGTTTGATTGCTTTCTTGGTAAGTCCCTGCTTATCAATAGCTCTGCAGACAAATGTGCCTTGCAGGAATTTGCTCTTTACAGATAAGCTGATTGATTATCTCCTCATAATTCCTCGTTCCAGGAAGTCCTTTCAGATTTAAAAAGTTCTTAATGCTCCTCAGAGTTCTCTACAAAAGTTCACACAGAGTATCTAGTGAATTATGCGTCCAGGTACACCACAGAAGTCAACTGTGTGCTAGAACAATCCAATGGCCCAGTGCAATTTTCAGTCTACATCAGCAGAAGCATATTGTCAAGATCACAAGAAGTGATGAGTTCACTTGATGTTGTACTGAGCAGACGATACCTTAAATACAATGTAGAGTTTTGGTCTCCACAAAGGCTATAAAAAAACTGAAGAGCGCAGAGGAGAGCAACCAAGATGATGATGGACTTGGAAGCTAAATCCTATGGAGAACGGTTAAAAATACTGTATAAATTGAGTCTAAAGAAGAGAAGATTAAAGGGAGCCATGACAATAGTCTTCCAATACTGTCACAAGGAAGAGAGTGTGAATCTAATCTACATTGTGGCTGGAGTAGGAAAAGAAACAGTGGGTGGAATTTTATGAAAGGAGAACCATTCAGAATAAGGAGGAATTTCCTGACTGTGAAAGCTATTAAGCATAGAACAGCTTGCACAGCTTGTCTCCTGGACTTGTGAGTACTCTATCACCAGGGGGTTTTAAACAAAGGTTGGGCACTCTTTTAAACAAAGGTTGGATATCCAAGTTTCATTTATTTAGTTGTTTGTTTTATTTAAAAGATTTATATAGCTACCCATCTTTCTACCAACTCTGGTTGAACAGTTGGGATGAACTGAAAATTCCTTCTTGATCAAAAAATTAGAGTAGAAGATCTCCAAGATCTTCTCAAAGCCTATGGTGCTATGGCTCTAGGATCCATGCTAGATTCTTTACCAGCCTGAGAGGGATCTTTTGAAAAGAGGATATTGCACACTTCATGCTAGGCAGAAGTAATGTACCTTAACCCATAACTCTGAGGTCATTATTTAAAAAAGAAAAGTTCCAATGATTTACCGTTTCACTATTTCACATGGCTGACAATCTATAGAAGAAAAACAATGAGAAAAGTTTTCCCAACATCAACCTCAATATAAGGAATGCCCTTTCATTTCTCCCAGTTATACAACAATGAGATGAGATCTTTTGCTTTAGTTCTTCAACCTTGATCAACTTACAAGGCATTTTTACTGCACTTGATTTAGCTCTGCTAGACTAAGCACATTATTAATTGGTTCCCTTTTATTTACAATACTATTGCTTGAAATATATACTACACTCTGTAATTGAATTTTTGGAATGCAGTAATTAAAAAAGTCAAAAGAGCAATAAACAGAAGCGTTAGTAAATAATTGCATCTGAGAATGAGCATAAATCATCCAGATTAAATGATTTTATATCATATTTGAACTCTTTAATTTTAATTTATGACTTCCAGACAATTTACAGCCAGTTCTGCCTACATATTTTCCAACACACTTTGATTCCAGGGAGCCAATAAATGAGTGCTTAAGAATTCAAGGATTTTTTTTTGCCCTCTTTTATTGTACAGAAGTTGAACCAAACAAAAGTATATATTTAATTATCAATAAATGCTTCAAGTTCATTAAGCTGAGATTCAGTCCAAGCTGGCTTCATACAAGTTACTGTTATAAAGTATGATTATATTTTGTTAGCCAGTGCTTATATATTTCATCATCAATTTGCTCTGGGAATCACAGAGTGGTGCAATAGGATAGCAATGTCCCAGGAGTCTAAAGAAAATCAGCATGCTTAGCTTTTTATTTGTTTGCTTTGAGTTAAATCAAAATAGACATTCAGAATCCTGCTAGATCAGACAGTGTATGAGCTTCAGTAAGTAAAATAATAAATAAAATAAAGAATTAGCATTTTAGATTTATTTACCCCCCAAATCTGTTTTCACCAATAAATCAGCAAATGTTTGCTGAATTTCAGCAGAATCATTTTTTACAGTTGAAAAATATGCTTAAGGTGATCTATAGCCTTGAGGTATCCCTTTGATTAGGGAATTCCTTTGGTATCCATGGGAGTCCCATTTCTGATGAGGTCTTCACTTTTAATTAAAAGTAGCAGTACTTCTCAAAGTTGATTCCACAAGACCATAAAAGTAGTATTCTAAACCAATGTTCCCCAACTTTTTGGGCACCAGGGACAGGTTCCATGGAGAAAGGTTTTTTCGTGGCCTGGAGGGGGAGTGGTTTTGTGTGCTGCCTGTATCCTGTGAATGGAGCTTGGCTTGTTTGCGCGGCTCGGTTGCTGGCTTGCCACAGATCGGTGCCAGTCCAAGGGCTGGGGGTTAGGGACTCCTGATCTAAACAACTGTTCTGAAGCAGCAGGGGGATCCATGGAATGGTGGTAGGCAAGATGGCGGCATATCTGTACAATCAAGTTGCACACATTTTCTACATGGGATTTGTATGAAACACACACACACAAAAGAGGCAAGACTTAGACTGCATGGTTGTAATAGGCATCTTGACTTTTTAAAAGCCCCTGGGGATACTGGTGGATATGACTTTAAGTGCGTAGAATACACTGCTGATTCTTTTGTCATTATACATTTTGAGCCATCTTGAAAGATTTTAATTCTTTTAAAATTATGTCTATGGTTTGTTTTGAATTCTGTAATAGCTATTGAGCAAGGGCATTTGGGGTTGTAATTCAATTTTGGGTTTTATTTCAGATCAAAGACTGATTCAGGTGATTGCTTAATATTCAAAGATCATACATCCTGATCTAATATCTGGATCTCCAGTGTACTTCTCTGCTTTACCCAGGACTTTCAGCAGTTCCCTGAAGGCTCCACACCCATTTGCACTATTCAGGTGACTCTGAGGCCACAGATAAACCCTCAAGTGCCCTCAATGGCTTTCAGGGGGAGCGCTAATGAACAGATGACTGCAAGAAATATAAATCCTTCCATCCTCTGCCATTCAATCAGAACTGAAGAAGCTTCTTGGGTGAGAAGTAAAACATCTTCAAGGAAAAACTAAGTCCAGTTGCCTCTTGAAAAAGCACCTTTGGGATAACCATGATCTAGATGACTGAGAATCTCCATAGACATTCTCAGGACTAAAGTTACCTATTTTGTTTTCTTAAATTGACTTGTTGTCCCATCAGTAAAATGATCCATTTATCTTGTTCTTTCAAAAATAATGAATTTGCTTGTTGAACATGTTGATCTATGCATGGTGCGTGGTAGACTTCTTACTTCCTTGGTATTTCATACCAAATTTAGTCCTAAATATGATAGGTCTATCAAACTGGATTTTGTGACCAATGGCTATGATGGCTTTATGACCATTTAGTGATATTTTATTCCCCAAAATTGTATGTGGTTCTGCAATAATTCAATAATAATTATTCCTCAGTTTAATTATGCTATAAGAACATGCTGGGATAGAGCCTGTTTTGGATGTAACATCCAGCAACTATTTTATACATCTATGTTCTTATGTTGCTGACCAGCTTGAAGCTTTCTATGCATTTTAGATTCATAATCAAAATGATCATTTCTCCAGTCTCCATCTTTCTGCCATAATTATTAGAAATAGTATGCTTGTCCACATGTCAGAGAACCGATATAGCCATCAAGCTGTTTTATTCCACTGTAATGTATTTCCCTATGCACATGCGTGTATTTAAAATAAATTTTAAAAATCTCAGATGCGATCCCATATATTCTACAATGAACTGTGGGATGAGAAACAATTACGCTACCCACCCATGGCATCTAATGTATGGCTGGAATAGAGACTCGTTTTTCAGTGATACACTGATAGACAATCTAGAGTTTGAAACCTTTTTTTTGTCTATGTGATCCGACAGCAACCTGAGATGATGACAATGAAATTAATTGCTAATGTAGCAACATATTGATGGCATGATTTTTTTCACTTCTATTTTCAAAATTAAGGATCAAGAATGTCTAGAAGACAAATCCCAATGGATTTCCCACCCTTAAAACCTTCATATAAATCTCTCTCTCTGTGTGTGTAGAGTTTAAGATCACCTTCCAAAACCATAATTTTGGAGCTTCTTACATGATTGAGAGGAGTTAATGGTGAGGATGGAAAGCATGTGTCTTCCAGAAGTTTGTCAACTTATTTCTGATTTAATACTGACACCCTAAAGAAAAACAGGAACAACCACACAAGAAAAGTTTAGTTCTACCATTTCCAATGTGGTCATCCCATTAGCTACTGATTTCTTCAAAGGATGCCCAGGAGAAGAAGAAGTAGCAAAGGCTTCTTTTGCTCAGAGAGAATTTCATTTTTGAAAGAGCATTGCCAAACTTTAAAATAACTTAGGACAGTTAGCTCCAGCTAGAAGCTGCTCAAGTTGAATGTTCAGGCTGTTGGAAGGTCTAAGTATTGATCTCACCTCTACCCCGCCATACATCATAAGAATACCAAAGATGGTGAAGATTGGCTTGGGGTCTTTCCATGCAGAGATCGTCATTTTTTGGTTTTCAGTATCTCTCTATTTGTTGCTGTTTTCTAAAGTCTATATGTACAATTGAGAGTTTTGAAATAACTGATATTCTGTTGCTACCATTAACAAGACTGATAAAATAAGAAGATGAGAGAGATTGAGACAGAGACAGAGACAGAGAGAGAGAGAGAGAGAGAGAGAGAGAGAGAGAGAGAGAGAGAGAGAGAGAGAGAGAG
>JANHFO010003832.1:18157-29284 GCA_032468095.1 Pareas carinatus
CGGCGGCGGGCGGCCTCCCTCAGTCCCCCGCCGCCGCCGCCGCCGTCCTCAGCCTCCCGACGCCTTTCGAGGAAGAAGGTACTGCCGCCGGGAGGGGGCCCTCCGGGAGAAGCGGCGGCTCGTCTTCGGATCCGGGGCGCGCCTGCCCTCGGAGGGGCGGAAGGCGCGGCGGCGGCGGCGGCGGCTTCCGTCCACATCGCGAGACCGGCCCTTCGCGGCCCGACTCCCCCCGCCTGGATGGAGCCCCCGCGCGGCACCTCCGCGGCTGCGGGTGGGCTGGCCGAGCGCCGGGAGCCCGCCCGGCAGGGGGGTTGCGGTCGGGGGGGCCTACCCGGGGGAGGGGCGCGCCCCCCTCCGCCCGCCGGCCCTCCCGCCGAGCTGCCAGGAAGGTAACGGTGGGAAGAGTTGGAAGGGGCCTTGGGGACCCCCTCGTCCAAGGGTCCGCAGCCCCTTGTCCGTGGATCGGCACCGAGCCGCAGCTTGCAAGGGAAGCCCATCCGCCGTTGGCAGGCAGCACGCGGAGCCAGGTCCCCCCCGGTCCGTGGAAGAACGATTCTTCCATGGCACTGGGCCCCAAATGAGGGGGGGCGAGATTGATCTAGCCCAACACCCCCCCCTCCACACACACACACACGCACCCGGCTTTCACAGGAGAGCTATCCTATTTCTGATGGGTGGCCGTCCACTTTCTGGGGCCGCGGCAGCTGAGAAGCAGCCTTTCTCAGCATCCCTTTGTGGAGACTGAATCCCAGCCTGGCCAGGGATGAGCCTTAGGATTGTTCAGGCAGCAGCCTGATCCCAGTTCTTGCCCTGGTCTTAAAAAGATGCCCTATTAGAGGCAATAACACCATGTTTCGGTTTGGAATGATTGGCAGTTGTTTAAATTGCTGCTACTGTTTATTATCCCAAGCCTGTAACTACTAATATTGGGGTGAATACAGCTGCTGTGGTTGGTTATTTGTGAATCTCCTTTTCATTGAATTGAAACCTTTATTGTCATAGTACAACATGTGTACATGCCTGAACATGCAGTCTAAGTGTGACGGTCTTTATTTTCTTGCGTTCTAGATGAAGATGATAGGCACAAGTGTGGTCGCTGCCAATCCGAGTTCACCTCTTTGGAAGAATTTGTGCAACACAAGTTACAGAAGCTTTGTCAGAGACCCCAGGATGCAACTGCAGCAGCAACCCCGGCAAGTTCCTCAAAGCAGCATCTTAGCTCTGCTTGCCAGACATGTGATCTCGCTGGGGCTCACGGTTGGGGGTGCATGTTGGATAAACCGGAGCTTTGGTAGGCTCAAGAGGTTGCAAAATGCATAATCGCATCCTTACAAGGAACATTAGTATAAGATGTTATGGAAAATGCTGTTTTTACCATTTCCAACATTGTAAATTTTATAAAAATATATTTTGGAACATCCCTACCACAGTCAGTATTTTCATATTAAAGCTCCATTTGTTCCACCAGGTGATTTCGTCAGTTGAAGCACCTATAACTGTAGCTCATATAGTTGTTGAAGCAGCTCCAATAACAGAAGAAATCGACAATGTACCTGAAATTGTAGGTAGGTCCACCAGCCACAATTTTAGGCAATCAGTAAACCTGAAATAACTTCAGGTATTTAAGGGGGAGGAATATAACAGAGAAAGTGTGAGTTCTTTTCATGCAGAAGATCCCATTTTTGGCTCCTGTCATCTTCAAATATTAGGATGGAATCATCTTGAAATGATGCTGCTTTCAATCAGTGCTGGCAGTAATGTATTAAAGGGCAAATGGTATGGTGCCATGTGCAGCAATTTGTGTGACTCAATACTTTTCCAAGATTTTGAATAAATGTTATCAAAAGTCAGGTTCTCTGAAGGTTAAGTAAAAACATGTTCTTCACATAAAGTGCAGTGAAAAGGAAAATGTCATGCTCCAAAATTAAGTTAAATAATATTGTAAATTTGTTATATAAATTTAT
This sequence comes from Pareas carinatus, assembly GCA_032468095.1. Lineage (NCBI taxonomy): Eukaryota > Metazoa > Chordata > Lepidosauria > Squamata > Pareidae > Pareas > Pareas carinatus. The sequence continues at coordinate 20,122 of JANHFO010003832.1, forward strand.
GTTGATCTAAGAAACTGGGAACTGGGGAAATCCCTGAGGAGCGAGCCCAAAATGATTATTTTCCCCTGCAGAAAAATAAAGATTTAAAGCTTTTTAATTTAGAAAAGATGCGACAGCATTCTTAGATTGGTTTATGATTGAAGTGGAATGAATGAGTAGAAGTCATCCAGGTTCTTTTATTCTACTAATATTTGAGCCTTGAAGTCGTGGTTACTGGAATAGAATAATGTATGATTGCTAGCTGAGATGAAATGTATAGGGTTATTTGTCCACTCAATAATATGTTTTGATATGATCCAGAGTAAATTCATATGAACATTTCATTGACTGCTTTCTCTGCTGAGAGAACCCTTCCAGTTCTGCCAAGGCCTGCAGAGGGATGTGCTTCAGCTTGAATTTAATGGCAGAAATCTCTCCATCATGAGGGCGTGTCCAATATGGTCACCCAAAAAGTGCCATTAGCTAGTTACGGAACGTCTGTAAAGAATCTAACTGGCTTTGGGCCTCTTTGCAGGTAGTGGGCAAATCAAGGAGGTTGTTGTAGGTGCAGATCATGTCTTTGAAAGCCCCAACGGCCCCAGTGATGAAGACGGTGGAATTACTCAGAGTAATCCAGGAGGCCCAGGGGAAAGTACTTCTCTGGAACTTATCAAAGTTAAACTGCTGGTTAATAAGGAAGGTCGTTACATCTGTGAACTATGCCACAAGACATTTAAGACGGTATGTTAAGGATTTTAGCAACGTTCATGGTACTGTTAGATAAATGATAACTAAGATGTTGCTATTGAGACACAATAATTCTTGCCTCTGGTTAAGAAAAGACAGCAGCATTATAGTTTGAAGTGTCATGTTATTCTTAAAACTAGCCCCATGTCTGGCAGCACCACAAACCTTTGCATCCTTTGATTCTAGGCCAGCATTCTCAAGGCTCACATGATCACTCACAGCAGCAGGAAGGACTATGAGTGTAAGCTATGTGGGACATCTTTCAGGACCAAGGGCTCGCTGATCCGACACCATCGCCGTCACACAGGTGATTAAGGACTTGACCGGCTGTATGCAATACTTGTTTATTAAGCAACTTTCAGTAGTAGAACTAAAAAGAGCACAGGGGAAGACATTGAGAGTTAAATGGTATTTGAACAGCTAGGATGAGGGATTTGCGTAAAAGGATTCCAGGATTAATTCCTGATGCTTAAACCTTACTGAGCCCATGGAAAGCTATATATAAGTCTCATGGCAGGTCTGTCCTTTTCTTAAGGGTTGGCTGCAGAAACTTCACCTAGAGACTGTGGAGCCATGTTCTTCTCCAAATAACTATCCTTGGTTTCTCTAGATGAGCGTCCTTACAAGTGCAAAAAATGTGGGAAAAGCTTCCGGGAATCAGGAGCCTTGACTCGACATTTGAAATCCTTGACGCCATGCACTGAGAAAATCCGCTTCAATATGAATAAAGAAATAGTTGTTAGTAAAGAGGACGTAGCCTCAGGTCAGTGAAAAAGCTGCTTGTGTCTGTCTTGCCTCTGGGGGATGAAATGGAACTGATACAGTTTGGCATGAGGTGAAGATGGGCCCAAAAGATTTATGCAGTAATAACTTACATAAATAATTTACGCAACAATTCAGTGGAATATCACTAAATGAGGAAGCATTAATTCATAAATGAATGAAGAGTATAATGCCTGATGGAAAAGGCATGTTACCGTATTCAGAATGAAAGGAGGATTATGACTTGGACATCTACACAGATGAAATAGATCAATTTGGATGGTATCAAAAGTGGTTTTTATTTTTGAAAAGGCAGCTTGTCTGATCAGTTATATTGGATGGTCAACAGTCAGTAACTGTCCTTCCATCTCCCACACCATCCAATACAACTGATGAAGTTCCAGGATAGAAAGTCAAATCTTCTTTTTCCTCAAAAAATCACTCCAGTTGTCTTTTCAAAAATAAAAACCACTTTTGATACAACTATGACCTGAATGACTGAGAATCCTCATAGACATCCATCTGGATTGAGGACATATTCAGAAAAGCCAGTAGCCCCTTCTGGATCTTGCCTACCAAGAGCCATTGGCTATATGCCAGAAATGGCCTTTGAGGGTCTTTTTTCTGCCAGTTTCCATAATGGATGCTGAAAGTCCTAAGCATGCCATTTATGGAAGTAGGCTTTAGGTTCAGCAAGCATGGTATCAATGGATAATATCCTTCAGGTGAACAGATCCTTCTGGACTAGCGAGGCAATAGACAGCGTAACAAAAGAGTGAAGGATTTTGATGGGTGTGATTGAACAGAAATAAGCCCTGGATCAGTCAAGTCTGGAGGACACTTCACATTTAGCAGAGACAGAGCTTTATACATCTAGCCATTGAGACCAGTGCACTAAGCTGTTTTTGTTAATGTGCTGTGTGAATCTAGAAAATTTGATTCAGCATGTTGTGCAAGTCTAGAGCATGTACAAATTCAGTGTCCAGTGATTCAAATTGATGCACAGGCAGATCAGCAAAGCAAGAAGGAATTGTGAAGAGACACAGCTCCAAGTGAATCCCAGTCAGCCCAACACGCTGTACCATAAACTAGTCTTCCATGCTTAGCCAGGCTTTGTGCAGGATCCTGGCCTTTGGGGAAACCTCTTGCAGTTTACCTTATCATAGTTCAAGTACAGTCGTGCACTGTGGTCAGGATTCTACCATGAACTTGTGATGAGGTCTTAGGCAAGCATTAATCTCTGGTCCACCAGAGAACAGCACTGGTGTCCCGTAACATTTGTGTGAAAGCATCCTCTGAAGTCTCAGAGGTTGCCTTGTGTGCCTCTGGCAGGGCAGCGGCTCAAGTTAGCCAGAGGGAGCTGCTGAAGCGCTTTGCTTTGCTTCTCTTGAACCCAGCTGCTGCTGGCGCTCTTAGCTGTGTGCTGCTTGTCTTGAAGGGGCCAGCAGCTCCAGCAGTGACGCCATTCCCTCGCTGGCAGCTCCGTCTGTGGAGACCTCCCCTGTAATTCATCTGGTGACGGATGCAAAAGGGAATGTTCTCCATGAAGTCCATGTCCAGATGCAGGAGCTCCCCATCTCAGAAACTAAGGCATTAGGACAAAAGGTTAGTGCAATCTGCGTTGGGGGGAACACGATCTTGGAACACCAGGAGAAGGGGTGGTTCCTGCCCAGGTCGCTCTGAAGCAGTAACCCAGAAAGCCCATTGTAACGCCTCGCTGCTTGAGGTTCGCCTTCGAAAGAATCCGCGGTGCCTTTCAAACCTAACCCAGCCTAACAAAAATGCCAGAGCTCCAGACCTCAGTTGGGAAGGAGGACGACATTTCAAAGGGTTCCTGAAACTATTGAGAAATGTTATTAGGAAAGAACAGCTTTTGGCAACTTGTGGAATTCTAGATTAAAGGAAGAAGTTTTTTCTTCCTGCTTAGCTGTCAGCTGTCACCACACATTTGCGCTTTACTACCATTCAGTGCCAGTCTGCCGTGAATTCTAGGGAGACTGAATGGGAAGGGGGGAGGATTGAAGGGAAACGAAAAGTTCACTGAACCTCCCTGAGACGTGGCTCCAAGATCAGCTAGCCGGGAACGGAACCTACCTGGAACTACTGTTCTAAAAACACCTTTGAGTTTGATTGGACATGGGGGGGGCAGCAACAGAGGGCACTTCAGGGAGGGAAAGGTAGACTCGGGGATTTTGGAGCATGCTTTTCAGTTCTGGCTTTGTATTATTATATTTCACTTGACCCCCAGTAAACCATACCTTTCTCAACAAATGGAATTCAAGCTGAGGCAGGTCTGACATTAGCAGTCATTGTTGCTGCACCCCTATTTTCCTCAGTCGTCCAGTCTTGAGGAGTTGTCCCCTGACCAGGAGGACAATGAAAACTTGCTGCGAGAAGCCATGAGGAATTCCGGAATCGTGATTGAGCGAATTTCCATAGAGGAGGGTGCCAAATCCGACGAAAACAGCATTGCTGGTGCTGATGAGGATTTAAAAAACAAGGAGGTGGAAACATCCGAGAAATTGTGTGAAGAGCAGTATGTGGAAGTTGAGCCCATAGAAGCTGTAAGTTCATCCTTGAGCCTCGATAATTTAAATGCAGCCTGCTTGGCTTGCAGCCAAATATGTCTTTCTTAGTCTGTGCTGTATTGTGTTAAAACTGAATATAAGAACAGAACTCTGAGTTTGCTTTAACTTTCTCGTGTAATCTTCCCACAATGTTGATTCAAGACTTCTCTCAGTCAAATGCGCAAGTAATTTATGCTGGGCTCCCTCTGTTTCATAGGCGGATCCTGAGGCGGCTAATGAATGTAAGCGACATGTGTGCCCTTATTGCAATGAAATCTTCAGGGAACAGAGTAGTCTGGACCTCCATATCAGTGGACATCTAGGTAAGATGACATCCTGCTGGGTCTCCTCCAGTGTCCTGCAGGCAAAATCCTTCCTTGGATTCCCTAAAGACTTGTTTTGTAAAAGCTGAAGTTGATCTTAAGACACTTTAGGCAACATTACAGTTTCAGTAGTAATGTTTCTGGGGCACTCAGTTTATGCAGACTTAAGCAAGGTTACAATCTAGTGTAACCACCTGTCCAGTGCAGCTTTCCCGAGAGATGGTCCTCAGATCGTCTTTAAATGCCTCCAGGGAAGGGAGTCTCTGGACTCTCTCATACGATGTTCACGGTGTCCAACTGAGATCTGCTTTCGTATATCTGGTCATTAGCATTCTTTCTGATGGCCTAAACTCAGAGTGCTAATGACCAGATGACTGCAAGGAACACAAATCCTCCCACTCCACCATTCAGAAGCTTCTTGGATGAGAAGCAAAACATTTTCAAGGAAAAACAAAGGAAGCCCAGATGCCTTTTGAAAAAGCACCTTTGGGGCAACCACAACCTAGATGACTGTGAATCCCCATTCCTCTGTCCTGGTTTGTGAGAAAAGCAGGTAGTGCAGCCATGCTTGCTTGGCCAAGCCTTTCCGAGCAGGTCCACAGAAACTCATTTTTTAAAGTTGATAAATGTCCTGGAATTTCCATTTTTAACCATTTTATTTGTGTCTCCTTTCATTTCTCCTTCAGACCAGAAATCTTTTAGCTGTGAGGAGTGTGGCAAAGAATTCACCAAAGGATACTTGCTGAAAAAGCATCAGGAAGTGCATGTGAACGAACGGCGGTTCCGCTGTGGGGAGTGTGGCAAGCTGTACAAAACAATTGCACACGTGAAGGGACACAGGCGAGTGCATTCTGAGGAGCGGCCGTATCCTTGCCCCAAATGTGGGAAGAAGTATAAGACCAAGGTAGGAGCTTTGAACCTTTGGGGCTTCCTGATTTCTGAGGTGTGTGAGCCTTAACAGTTGCGGAACCTGCTCAAACCACCTGCCCAACGGCAGAGGATGGAAGAGGGTAGGGAAAGACGGGGGTGGGTGTGTTTAACTGTGGAAAGACTCAGTGAATTCAACTAGATAACAGGTGAAGGAAAGGAATGGGAAAAACATTGAGAGCAGGTCTTGCTCTGCTGCTTTGGAAGAGAAGGTGGCAAGTCCATTCCTGGCCTCTGCAAAAATTCCTGATTGAACTATCGTAGCATGCTCTGTCTGGGGCTGTCCTTGGAGCATGGAGCCTGCAGCTGGCCAGTGCAGAACGCAGCGTCGGAGGCAGCAGTGGGCGAGTTGCAGTAGCTGCGAAACCCCAGTGCTGCCTCATTCGGCCCCCAGCAGGCTTCCAGGAGAAATTCAAGGTGCTAGTGGTCACCTTTAAAGTCCTACCTGGCATAGGGCCAGGTTGCAGGACCATCTGTTATTCCCAGTGGTTTCTGCCCATCTTGCTGGATTTGGCAGAATGGGCACACTTCTGCTCTCCAGTGGAGCACTGTTGCCTGGCAGGCCATGAGCAAGCCTGTCTTCTCTGCCCTCACAGATAGACAAACCTGACCCTGTTAGCCTTCAGAAATGTGGTGAAGACCTGGCTTTCTCCCCAGGCACTGGGGCAAGGATATTGAAGAAGCTGGCATGGGGGGGTTGAGTGATGGATTCAGGTTTGATCAGGGCCTCATCCTTATTTTAGTTAGTTTTTTGTTTTAATTATGTGGGGGGTTTTGATCCTTGTTCGCTGCTCAGTGTTTCTTCTGGTAGTTGGATATCTGTATAAGTCTGGCAAATAAATAAAATGAATAACTAGCTGGATGAATCTTTTACTTAGACTAGGAGAGTGTCAAATGATTTACAAGTGATCCCAGACACATTTGGATAATGCTGATTTATTTGGATTGATTTTAGTCTTGTTTTTAATACTGATATGATCACCCTGATCAATTGATTTCTGCCAGAAAGCAGAAGGGAAGGGGGAGTCTCATTTAAAAATCATTAACATGGTGACCTTTTTTATGACCATACTTCTGCAGTCTAACCAACTCCCTCTCTCCATTCAGTAAGAAAATTATGGCCATTTTATGATGCTTTGATTTTTTTTTAGATGTATCTGTCTGTCTGTCCGTCTCTATCCATCCATCCTTCCATCCATAAAAACCAAAATGGTGTTCGATGATCCCTGTTCCAGCAAGATTATTTGCATTTTGCTCCTAAAAGAGGGATAGTTGCTGAACTTAAACTGAATTGCATTTTTATTTTGTGAAGGTTTGGAAGAGAGCATATCAGTTTTGGAATATCAGTTTTGGAAAACCAGCAGTTCTGGAATTCAGGTTGACTGCACGGTCCTCTTCCCCACAGAATGCACAGCAGGTTCATTTTCGAACGCACCTGGACGAAAAGCCGTACGTCTGCCAGTTCTGCAACCAAGGCTTTCGGGAGAAGGGTTCCTTGGTGCGCCACATTCGTCATCACACCGGCGAGAAGCCATTCAAATGCTACAAATGTGGCCGTGGGTTTGCGGAGCACGGCACCCTCAATCGGCACCTGAGGACCAAAGGTGAGACAGAGGATAGTTTGTCGCAAAGACAGGCAGGTGTGTGCTCCTGCCTCTGCCCTGGCTTCCAGTACCGAAGCTGTGTCCGTTGCACTTCCATCTGCCTCCGTCCCCCTGGTCTCTCTTGGCAGAACTGCTGCTCTGAAGTATCTGAAGCTTCGTTAGTCCCAGTGGAAGGTAAGTGAGGAAGCTTTTCAGGTGCTGAAAAATTTAGCCTTACACCGTGTTAGTGCACAGCACAATGTTCAGAATAAGACAAAAGTTAATTGCACATGGCAATGTCATAAACGTGACATGCCTTGGTACAAATAGTCCTCGTCTTACAACCATTCATTTAGCAGCCATTTGAAGTTGCAACATCACTTATGCCCCCTTTTCACACTTAATGACCACTGCGGCATCCCAGTGGTCACATGGTCAAAATTTGGGTGCTTGACCGCCGGCATGCGTTGACGCCAGTTGCAGCGTCCCAGGGACACGGGATCCTCGCCGTGCCCAACCTTCCCAGCTGGCTTCCCACAAGCAAAGTGAACGGGGGAAGCCGGACCCACTCAGCAATTGCATGGCTCGCCACACTGAAGCGACTGCTTAACAACTGTGGGGAGAAAGGTCATAAAATGGGGCATGACTCACTGAACTGACTCCCTATATTGAATTACTTAAAAGTCCCGTCATTTAGGGAAGCCGCACTTTTGCATATCGTTGTTGAACCTTTAACTAGGAAAAGTCTTCCTGCTGTTCCTTCAGTTGGTGCTGAACCGCCCTCTCCCCTGCCTTTCCCAGGTGGCTGCCTGCTTGCCTTGAAAGAAGCCGAAGAAGCGGTGGTGTCGGAGGAGGGCCAGTCTGCTGACCATTTGGCTGCAACTGTGATTTCGGAAGACCCCCCTACAGTTCTGGTGGAGTTTTCCTCAGTGGTGGCAGATACACAGGAATACATAATAGAGGTAAACACACCTCCTCAGGGAAGGCAGAGCTGCAGTGTTGATTTCTTTTGTAAGCAACTCATATTGCAGCACTGGAGACCTAACGTGGGTCAAGATTCACCCTGCACGCTCCTGGACAGGCTAGGAAGTGCATAAGGGGTGTGGACTGCAGCTGCTGAGGAGGGGGATGCAGTCCTGAAGTGTCTTTCAATGGCTGAGGCTAAATTGTTGCTGTGCCTTCTCTCTTGAAGACAGCTGCTGAAGACATGGAAACCAGCGAAGCGGCTGAGATCATCGAAGGGACCAGGCACGAGGTGGGTTGCTCTAAGGACGTTCCTCATCACAGCGGCTACTGTTTTTAGCACTGCAAGGAGTGAATCCTCCCCCCAAGTGCTAGATCACCAAGTAGTGGGAGCTGTGTAGGCAGGTGGAGCAGGTAATGGATTTGGCCTTGCCAATTCCCATGAGGTAATCTCGAGCATCTCTTCATCCACCAGCTCACGGTGGTTCTGGGACCCCTGCACTGGCCACTTTTCTTCAGAGAAATTCCTGAAGCTGGATGGCCAATAAATTTACATTTAAATAATAACAACTAGACAGAAGGAAACACACTAAAGGCTGTTCATTAAGAATGCAAGTCTTAATGAATGTAATAATCTGGGTTGAAGAATGAGAAAATCAAGAGGGGGAGGGAGAAAGGTTGTTCTTTAAGAGGCTAGTCTCATCACCCACTGCCGCCCCCCCCCCCAAAAAAATCCTGGATTTCACCCAATGCAGACACAGAACAAATTTAAATTTCTGATCTCCAAATTGGGTAAGTCCTTTATAACAGCACGGAGTTTTACAAGCTGGCAAAGAAAGAAAAGGAGTCTTGGATGTCCATTTTGAGCATATTTGCTTTCATCAGCGAGGAGGCAGGCCCTTTGGTGGGGTTCGAACCTGGACTGGATGACATGCGAGGCTGATGTCTCAGCCACTGAGCCACGGGTTCTCCCTCTCTTTGTTGGCTTGTACCAGGGGATCTTATCAGGGTATTTTTCATGACGCACCTGTTTTTTTTCTGAGTACAGAAAGGAATGAACTGCTCCCTTTTTACCTTTCGGTCCCAGGTTTGAATCCTGTCAAAGGGTCTGTCTTGCTGATGAAAGCAGCTGATAAGCTCAAAATGGCAATCTGAGACTCCCTTTCTTTCTTTGCCAGCTTATAAAACCTCTTGCTTTATTAAAAAATGCATTGCCTAGCGACAGGCCTGCTAAAGCTCCTAGTCTGGGGCTGAAAGGCAAAAAGGAAGTTCATTCCCTTCTGTACTCAGAAAAAAAACCAGGTGTCTCATA
>JANHFO010003833.1:37114-47921 GCA_032468095.1 Pareas carinatus
AGGGAGGGAGGGAGGGAGGGAGGGGGAGAGAGAGAGAGAGAGAGAGAGAAAGAGAGAGAGAGAGAGAGAGAGAATTTATTGTCCCCCATCCCACGGATTCTGTTTACAAGGTTATGGTTGTGAGGGGGAAAAATGGGGAAGGTGTATTTTGCAAGCCAATTTATACCAGGATAGAAATCAAATAAATAAATAAATACTAGTGCTGACTGACTTAAAGCGATTTATCATTCCACAGTTTGAGCTCAGCAAAGAGTTTATCTCATCCCTGGAAATCGCTCTTTTTTTCTCTTCACTTCCCCTTCATTTCACTACACTCAGTATAAATTGCTGGGTATAGTGCAATGTTTTAAGTATGTGCTACTTTAAATTTACTCTTTTTGAATCTTTTTGAGCAAGCCTCTCTGCACTGATCTCCTATCGCTGACTTTTACAGGAAAAGAAAGCAAAATGAGAATTGCTGGTATCACCCACTTCAATATGAATCTCCCTATACATATTCCAATCCCAGGTTGTGTTTTCATAAGATAAGGACCAATTTTATATTAATAAGAAGGTTTCCTCATATGGTTCTATCTTCTCTTCACAAAGTCAAAGAAACTACAAAAAAAACAATCTGTCTTGATTCCAAAGCATGTCCGAATTTTGGACACTCCATGATCATCAAATTTAGAGCTATCACTCGATTTGTAACAATTTTTAATAGGTTCTGTAGTCTCTTCCATCACAACTTTCTGAATGATTTGATACCGCTAACATTTATATATTGTTACTTTGAAGGCACTTATAGATTCCCCATGTCTTCTTCAGTTGTACTTTCTCTTTTTCTACACCATATAAATTTACATTTGCCTTTTCTAGTAGGCACATTTTAGAGAAGCATCTTTCTATTAAGAATCACATTTGTGCATAGTTTTCTTTCACATATGGAAGTTTGTACAATGGTTGAAATTTTTGTATATATATGAGATACTGGATCAATCCTTATATTCATATAAAACCTATGGGATGACTTTGAACAAGATGTCATCTCTTGGCCCAACCCCACAAATTTATTTTGAAAGGGGAAAATAAACAAGCTAGCAGTAATATGGGCATCTCTGGAGGTACAAAAACATCTGATTGTGCAATATATATGGAGACTGCATTGAACTCTTGGAGAAAAGGTGCTTATAAATTGAGCTCAACACAATGGCATTTAAGAATCAAATTAAACATAGGTCCAATAAATAAAGATCACACACAGTTCTGATAAGTACATTTTTCTTCAGGAATGTATGTGCACATATTCTATTCCCCGCTTTATATTCTGCTTTTTAAATGGCAGCATTTAATCTAAATTTTGGGTGGTCTTTTGCTATGAAGAATCTCTTCATAGGCAAGATCCAAGATTTTTTCACTTGCATTTTTTTTAAAAAAATACAAATTATCATTTTCAGGGCCAGTCATAGCACATGATATATTTGGGCAGATTTCAGTATCCTTGTTGTTTGGAAAAGGCTTTCCAGCTCTTCAGAAACGGGCTATTTGGCTCCTTGTCTTGGCTTACCTGAATGCCATCAGCAAAGAGAAAAATTAGCACTGTACTGTGGAGACATTAAAAGGGTAAGAGCTCTCAGCTCACTGCAGTGTTGTCTGCCATGACAAAAGATTACCAGCTCCTGAGATGGCCACCCCACTGCTTCTACTGACTCTGACCCTCCAGGCTGAACATTGCTAAATCTACAACGCAACTAAAATGAATGATGGCAATGTTTCATGGTTTCTTGTGTTCTTTCTCCTTCGCTATCTGCACAAGCTGCTTAATGCAACACATTCAAAATGTTGGCATCTTGCTCCATCGCACAAGGATTGAGGATGGGGATGGGGTAACTATCAAAGAATTGCTTGGTAGCAGTGATGTTAGTGGGTATTTTTCCTCTGGCTATTTCCATTCCTGAGCAGTGGTTAACATTTAGAAAGGTATGATTCTGCCGCTGAGAGCAGTTGTGAGAAGCAAGAACATAAAACCTGTTTGATTGTCCTTGCAGTCAGGGAAGAAATTGAGAAAAACCAGCTTCAAGGTACAATTCAGAGGAGTCAAGAAATAAATCAAGATGTTGTTCAGGGCAAGGACATATTGAGTCAAGAATGCTCTGACAGGCATTTATTTATTTATTTATAACATTTAAATACATTTAAATATATAGCTTTTATATAGACACCAATCTTATAACAAACGGTCAAAGGTATCTGGGAGCCAAAATTTGGAATGAGGTTAGTGGGGGAAGGGAGGGACATCACCACAAAAGAAATATAGGCTGAATTCACAGAAACCTTTCAACCATAATTAACCAAGCTCATTATACAGATATTCCTTGACTTACGACCACAATTAAACCCAATATTTCTGTTGCTAAGAACTGAGGCAGTTGTTAAGTGAGTTTTGGTCCATTTTACGACCTTTCTTGCAACAATTGTTAAAAGAATCACATGGTTGTTAAGTAAATTCTCATTGATTTTGCTTGTCATAATGTCGCAAAAGGTGATCACATGGGCCCAAGACACTGCAGCCATCATAAATATGAATCAGTTGTCAAGTATCCAAATTTTGATCTCATGACCTTGGGGATGCTGCAACAGCTGTAAGTGTGAAAAATGGTCATTTTTCAGTGTCATTGTAGCTTTGAATGATCGTTTAATGAATGGTTGTAAATTGAAGACTATCTGTAGTTTACTGTACTGTGACAAACCCAGTCCAAGTGACAGTTCAAGTTATTGTGAAAATTGGGCTATATATTCTCACAAAGTAAATCTAGTTGTTTTTCCTTCTTCGCTCTTTCAGTAAATCACTTACACAAATTCCCTCTATAGAACAATGGCAAACTAAACTTAGACACTAGGCATCACAATGAAAAATAATTATATTGACAAACAAGATTTAAATTAACTTGGACATCAGAACCATATTGCATCCAAAGTTTGGATTTCATTTAACATAAGGCTTTAATATATTGGCTGATTCATTAAATAATGATAGAATTCTTAGATTAGACAGAAGCCTTAATTCTTTATTTGAACCTATGATTCATATTTTACTATTGTTTTTAGTTACTGAGTATCAGTTGTATTTTAATAAGTCTTAAAACAGATACAAGATACTTTATATGCACATGAATGTAATGCTATTTTGATTTTTTATTTATTTTTATCTTGTTTGTACATTTTTTTGCATATTTTTTTGTGTTTCCTACTTTTCTCTGATTTTTTATTCTGTTCTTTGTAAGTAAAAGTTGAGATATTTTCAGGGGACTATTACACTTTTCCCACTTATCACTTTCCCTACTTATCACTCCAAACTGAATGTAATATAAGCATTAGGAGCTTATCAAAAGGATTGTTTAGGTCAAAGGAAATTTGATCAAATTAGTCCTTTAAAGCAAATGTTAAGACTGATTTGAACCATTCCTGAAATGTGTGAAGATTCATTTTGAGAAATTCAAGCATCATCTGGAGATTCAACAGATCTTTTGCCACTTTATTGAGTTGGAGAATCTAGTCCCCCTGTTTTCTTCCAGATGTGGAAACAGTTGGAATGAATAGGTTAAGTGTTGTAATGGCTGTCTGATAGTGACATAAACTCTAGGATAGAATTAAATCACTTTTGCAAACTCTGTTTATCAGAGTGCTTCACAGAATGCCATTCTGATTTTGCTGGGTGACCAGTTTGGAAAAATACCATTGGCTCAATATGAGTTCAAGAGTTCTTCTGGTTGACAGTCATATAAAGTTAAAAAATAGGCTTCACAGACCTCTACAGGGATCTGGCTTGTTAGATGGTAAGATTAATCCGACCTGATACCATATGCCCGAAAATGGAGGAATTTTTATCTTGGGCTGCAATGATTAACTCTTGCTCCCATCTCATTAAAACGTCTCTTTTCTTGGATTTTACAATTGATTTATATTGTGTTTTTAATTCCAGTAACTTAGATATTGATGTTTGAAGTAACCAGAGCTATTTTACACACGAAATATTCCTAGTCTAGACATTCTTTCAAACTATACTGTATTCTTGATTGAAGTTTCTCTCTATGCTTGGTAACCTGTGCTTGAAAATTCTGAATAAGAAAATTATAGTTTTCAAATGTCTGAAGGGCTATCTTACCTCTTTCCATTAATGCATTTTGAGCCATTTAAGATTTTAAGGAAGAAGACATTCCATTTTCCATTCCACTTTACATATAAAAACCATGTTTGTATTTCAACACGTGAGAAAAATATATCTAAAGGTTGTACTAATTTGAAGGGGAAGTCAATGCCTATAAGGGGAAATTATCAACATCTATGCATAAATCACCTTCCATCAAATATATACTGGTGACCAAATTGGAAGCCATATAATAATCTACAGTTGGCATATAGAACTTGGTGTATAAATTCGACAGAGCAATTGCCATTTTACATTAAAAACTTATAGATCAAAGCTGCTGGCCAATCTAGCTAAGGGTAAACCTGCAAAATTGCAGAGCCATCCTTGGTATTTGAATATTAGACTTCTTTTGTAAATACTGCAATATACCCCAAATTGTTATATACTGTGTCCTGGTTGAATTTCAGTTTCAACAATTTATGAGGCAAGCAGATTCATTACGCTATTTCTGAAGAGTTTGGCCTATTTCAAAAACATTAGTCAGATAAATTCTATTTAATTCATTTCATTTAGATGGAAAGTATAAATAACACGTTCAGCCTTTGATGTTTGTCATAAACATTTATCCATTGTCATCTGAGGTCAGCAGCTGTCAGCACCAAGTATGTAATAGAAGATATATAATGAATATTAATACAGTTAAGCCAAAAAAATGTCTAGCTATAACTGTATCCCATTTGCAATGAAGATGATGGGGTAACTTTGTGTAGTAAGTTTAAAAATACTTAAAATTCAAAGAGAGGGAGTGAGAAGGGAGTTCCTCAGTCAATCAACAACTTAAAATTAGATGCTACTGAATCTAGACAGTAATGAGACAGTTGTGGAATTCAAAGGTGAGATTGTTAATCTATTAAAATATTCAGCTTCAATAAACTTGTCCTCATAATGTGAAGAAATCCAATTCAAACTAGTTTAAAAATAAAGAATCTAAGTCAAAAAAGAAAGTATATGCTCATGTGCTTAATATCTGACACCTGTAAATAGGTAGAAATCATTCAACTTGAAATAACTGAAAAAATAGCAGGAAAAGCAATAATGAGAAGGAATCAAAATAGACCTTTCAAAGCAAAATTCTACCTCATCCTCATCAATTTTGCAAATGTCTTGAGAAGATCAGCAGATATGAATACCAAAGTAATCCCATAGGTACTGTACTGTGAAGCTTCCAAGAAAAAGCTAAAAAGGGCAATTTTATTAGATGTCATAATAGGTGTATTTATCAAAGCATACATCTACACAATGGTACGAAAGAAGTGTAATTATGACCTTTGTTATTCTTAATACTTAACTTTAGATACAGCAAACTACCTTAGGGACATAATCATATCTTCAAATTGAATTAAAGCTGTGAAAAATAATATAAAAACAGGCATTTCATAGAGAAGATGATTCTTCTCAGCTAGAGATTTTCTTTGCTATATGATCTAAGGACTATACTCAGTGATCAGATCCGAGCACAGAGTTCGAATTAGTATATGCAACCTGAACTGTATATTAGAATATACAGTATGTATTATACACAGAGTTACATGGAGGTAAGATGGGCAGCCTATAAAATTTATAAATAAGTAGCAATAAATAAATACATGTTATTTATTGGTTAGATTTACTTTCTGCCTTTCTTTAAGAGATCAAGGCAGTTTAGATAGATTTCTTTTTATTTTATAGTTTGATTTGAGAAAATGACTGGCTCAAAGACAGATGCAATTTCAATGGTCTTAGTTCAACATCTGAATTACTGCACCACACCTGGTCTCTTATCACCCATTATGTGCATGCATTTAGAATCATAATTCCTTTTTTTAAAAAAAAAACCTTCTGATTTCAATTTATCTTTGAATGTCAATATTTTAAGGAGGTCAGTTTTAGTCACATAATTTGGAACCCAGTATATTTGATGCATGTCTAAGAAGCTAATATTGCTAAACTATGCTGTAAAATGATTTTAATCAGTCTTCTCCAACGTACAATTATATTGTATCTCAGTTTCCCAAATGACCTGCATTGAACAAATCTGGGGAATTCTGGATTTTAGAATACTGTGCTTAGTAGGTTGGCAAATTGGAACCAAATTGATCTGAATGCTTAGTATTCAGTTCAGAAAAATCAAGCCAATTTGATTCAAATATCTGAATCCAATCTCAAAACTAATGTAATTTGAATAAAACATCAATCCTGCTCATCACTGGATCTGATTTCATCTAAACCTATTCTTAGTATTAAAATACACATGTGAAAAGTATCCAAATTGATTTGAATTTGGAATCAGCCCAAATCAATTCCAATGTTTTCATTTATATTTGGAACATTCTGTATTTGCAATGTGTCTTACTGTATATTTTCTGCATCATACACATACTTATTCAATGCAGGAAATCACTATTCTGGAGAAAGAGCCCTTGTTCCCCTCATGAATCTAATTTATCAGTCCTTTCTCTTTCAATATTCAAACCCAGGATTGCAGTCTGTTTTTTCCTCAATCTCAGGTAAAGAAGTTGAATGCAGACTGTGCTGTTTAAATTCTTCATTTCTTTCTTTTTTACGTTTGAGCTCATTGCCCTTCATTAATATTATTTAACTTGTGCACAGAGAGCACAAAGGAGGCTAAAAGACATTTTGATGGAGAGTAAAACAAACAAACAACCCTCCAGCACTTCAGCTATGGTTACAGTTAATGCTGGTTGTCTTTTAAAATTAAGTCATTTTCTAGTTTTGCAGGAGCACAAAAGTGACATTTAAGTCAAAATGTCAGTTTCAAGTAAGTTATTTACATTTTCCATATCAACAATAGCAGAAAATCATTGCTTTCATGTTTCGGCATAGAAAAGTGTGCATGTCTTTTTTCCCCTCAGTACTACCCCCCCATCTAAAGATTTTTTTTTTTACATGATCAGAATAAGAAACAGCAATATTCAGGCTTGGAAATGCTCCTACCAACACTGAAGCAAAACTTTGACCCTAGGCATGAATGAAAACAAAACTACAACGTAGGGGAGCAAAATGATTCATACTATAAAACAATATCTTGTTAGAATGGTTGCAATCAAGCTCTTTTCTGCAACTAACACTAGCAATTTCCAGTAAGGGACCATAAACTGAAATCATCAAAAAATGTCATCAAGTCATTTCCTCTGGCAACTTCTAGGTCCCCAAAGTCCCGACATCTGCTCTGGATTTGTCTCATCTATTTGCCCACAATACCCCAAAGTGATGCTACAAATAATTTACCATGTATCCAAGCACTGGTATTGCCAACAGAAAGCCTCTGAGATGGAGAAACAGGAAAAACATTAGAAAACTTTAAGTTGAGGGAACCAGTGTTTGCCCTACAGGCTGGTATATTTTTCTTATTCATTCGATTTCACTGCCATTCTATTACTTTGATTTATATACTCCTTTTTGGCCATTAAGTCCTAGTAGTAATGCCTCTGAAATTCAACTTTAGTAGGTTCATAATTCTCAAATGTATAATGAGCTTTGATTTTGATCCAATGAACTTTAATATTTTCCTAATTCAACCCAAGATTGTTTGCAAGTTAAATTTATATTTCCATCTCCTACGTGTGCTTCATGACCAGGATTAATAAACAGACACAGTCTGCTGACTTTGTGCAAGTTTGATATTTATGCTAACCCCTTAGTTTCTGGAACAAAAAAAAGGCCTACTTTCAAAGTACATACCTGGGTGTATATTTTTACATGTGGCTAAGGTGCAACCCACTCCCTCAGAACCGGTTGTTCCCCAATTCTTTTCAGCAACCTTCCTCGGATGCTGTGAGAAGTCTTTTATTATCTTGAAGCTGCAAAGATTATTTCATGTTCCAGAGTCAAAGCCAGACAGACCAATGGTTTGCAGGAATAAGTGCAGAATATCAAGTTGCATGAGGTGAACTTACTTTCTTCCTTCATAAGTTAGAGGACTTATTTAATATCCTTGGTATTAAACAGTCAAAGACTGATACTCCTATTGGCCTATGGAGGCCATGATTGTCTTATTCTGAGATCAAAGACTGCTGTGTAGATACTTCAATATCAATCACACATCTGCTTTCAGAACATAAATAAATGAATTCTCTAGCTGATTATTTGCCTTGTACAAAGAAAGGACAGAGAAGACAGGTATAGCTAGGAAATTGAACAGAAATTGGTGAAGATGGCAGACTCCATATCCAGAAACTCATAGGGTGCCCAAGGGTGAAAGGCTAAAATATAATTCAGGAGTAACAAAAGTCAGCAGACTCTCCAGGTAAACAAGCAATTTGGGTTTTTTGTATAATTCAAGTGTGTGTAAATTTGTATATGGAACAGTGAATGAGATTAAATCAATTGGTCCCACTTGTTTCAAAAGACTCTCCAGGTAAATTAGAAATTACTTGTTTGTAATTTGTTAAAACAGAATAAAAGGAGACGGTATTTTATTTGTTTGTTTGTACATTGTAAATTGGTGAGATGGGATCTGATGGCCTTGGAACTACAGCAAGGTGAAAAGAATTTCAATCTCAAATCCCCTAGATTCCAATCCCAAAAGAAGATTGCATTGACTTTCTCTTCAGATAAAATCCTCTTATTTTGCCTCACCTGGACTTTACCTCACAGATTCCATCTCCTTCTGAATAAACCATCTTAAATTGGCAACTCTCAAAACAGAAATATTTTTTACTTCGTCTCCATTTGGAAGGTTAGGTCATTCCAAGGAGAACATTGGCTTCCCTGCAGAGCAATTTCTCTGACATCACAATTTGGATGCTTTGGATATCAAACTTTACTAAACAGTATACTCATAATTAGCATCTTTATACAGTATTGGAGTCTAATTCTCCTGACTGCCAGCAGTTTGATTCTCATCAACTCAAGATTGACACAGTCTTCCATCCTTCCGAGATTGATAAAATAAGGACCCAGATTGTTGGGGCAATATGCTGACTCTGTAAACCGCTTAGAGAGATATATAAAGCACTATGAAGCAGTATTTAAGTCTAAGTGCTACTGTTATTGCTATTGTTTTCTCCATTTCTGAATCTAGATTATTACTCAATGTCTGTGTTGTTCCTCTCTAATCCGATCCAAATAATGATGGGAGGCAAACTCCCTTTAGTCTCTTTAGACATGTCCAGCATTACCAGTGATGGGCAAGTATCATCTTAATCAAGAAAGATATGCCTGGCTTATGACTATATTCAGCAACAATAGCTGTTGATTAGTACATTCTAGTCATTCCTAGAGCATGTAGTCATTGACGAATGTACTCAATGAAAAGGACATTTATAGAACAATCCAAGTGGATTTGTTTTAATATGCATTCATCTGGATTTTCATGTCCTCTTCACCAAGTAATGAAATAAACATTATTGGTATTTTTAATCATATAAATTGCTGTGACTTTCTGTTTAGTGCAATTGCTCTCTGGAGAGCACTTAAGTGTCAGAACTCAACAAGGATCTTGAAGACAGATGTAATGGATTCTGCCAGAGATGAATTGGGAAAGAGCATTTAAAGAAAATGAAACTGTGGTTCAGGGAATATAGCCTCAGGATAATATACTATAGTTAGATGATTAGTTGAACAGACTGTGACCTGACTCTGAAACATCATAGCTCACTTTATTGTATCTTTCAGGATTATCCCTTTCAAGGTGGCCCAAGATATTTACATGTGAAATTTGGAGTCCCTGGTGCACTCTGAGCTTGGTTGTTTGCTTGCAAATATCAGTGCCCTAATGATGTTACTTAGTTGAGTAATCAAACATCTGCAAGCAAATAACCAAGCTCAGAGACCAGCAAGAACTCCCCAATTCAACCCTGAGCTACAGGTATTCTCTTCTGTTAGAACAAGGGAAAGAATGGATTCTGTACCTTTGACTATCTGAATGAATGGCACATAATCTAGCATTGTTTTGCATAAGGTACCCTAATTTACACAGAAGATCTTTTTCAGATGCATCACACATTTTTTCCCCTCTTTTCCTTCTCTTTACCATATAAATCTGCTTTGTTTAACCTTCTTTAAACATATTTGTAAAAGCAGGCGAGATGTCATGGAAGCAAGATAAACATTTTCATGTTACCAGAATCAAGAACAGAATATCATTCACACAAAAGCAATAAGGATGCTCTGTTTTCCCCCTGCAGTTTCCCGAGTAACAAGGATTTTCATGATTGACTTGAAATCTTTCATCAGAACACCTGGAATCTTTTCTCAACAAAAATATTAATGGTTTGTCAGTATGATTATTTTACATGCATTTGGAATGGAGAAAATACAGCTCTCCAGATGTTACTCTACTACAGTTTTAGGTCACTTTTCCTATTGGCCATCTAGGCTTCGATTGATGGGAATGGGTTCAATAACATCTGGAACACTATAAGTTGCCAATCCTGCATTAAAATCAAATAATATTAAGCGACATATATTATCTCACATATGTAATTTGGGATTTAGCAAACATGCACATAATCATATTTAAAAAGAAACCATACATTGTAATGGCATATATTAAAAAACACAAATATGCGGTACAATAAGAATCCAATTCAATATCTGGAAAGCTAGTGACAACAATTCAGACCCCATGGTTTGGTTTCTATCATTTAAATATATAAGATACTCTTCCAAAGGAGG
>JANHFO010003833.1:83610-105700 GCA_032468095.1 Pareas carinatus
TTTTTGTTTTTATTTGCCTGTAAGCCGCCCTGAGTCCTTCGGGAGAAGGGCGGGGTATAAATAAAATTTAAAAAAAAAATAAAAAAAAATAAAGGATTGGGGGAGGGAAAGTAAGGGGGGTGAGAAAGAGTGTACGGAACAGGGGAAGAAAGAAAAGTGTTGACATCCGACTCTCTCTAGTACAGTACAAGATAACAGCATTACAGCCTCAACTTTTTGCTTTTACGTTACATTAATATGTAACTAGTCATTTCAAATCTATCTAACTGACAAAACCAAAATTAGAGTTCCCTTTGTGCTTGTGGTGACTCCCGTTGCTCCTGGGGCTGGATATCACTTTCAGCAATACGGTATGCCACCATAATTCTACTTTCATGCTTAGTTGCGAGATTTTAAAAAGGCATTCTGAGATTGCTATAAAAAGTGGTAAATGGCTGCTATCAGCTCTGCTATTGTTTTTTGTAACCTTCCTACCAGGGACAGTTTCAATTGTTTGCTAACATCAAGCAACATTTTATTTAAAAGCATGCTAGCAATTATAGCAGCATTATTTGCTACGACCCCAGTGTGCCTAAATATTTGACATTTGTACAGATCTCTCATAATAGTCCACAATAATCCATCAGGCTATTGATATTTTACAACAATCCCATTTGACTTGATAAAATGTTTTATAGCTTCTAAAGGCACATTTTGACTAGTTAAAATTCACAAGGTTTTTCTGGCCACTGTGCCTCTTTATGTAATCAGTTGTACTGTTCAGTATACAAATAACTTATTTATATCAGCCCAATAATTGATTTATATCGGCTACATAAATAATACATGTCTAATTCTCTAATGAATTTCCAGGATCCTCCGGAATTGAAGAAAAAGTGCTGGTCATATTCTGTAAATTGATGGGAGATCAAATAACATGTATATATTCAGTTTCCTCTGCCTTATGATGATTAGGTATCTATTAGCATTTAACAAATGCTTTCCTTTTTTAGATGGTTAATTTCATGAACATTTCTGTAACAACCAACAACTCTGATATGAATTCTTCTTGAGTATCAATCCAAAACCAAACTCAAGGCACAAACACAGCTTGATAAGCTTACAAATTACAGCTTAAACAAAAATAAGTAGGATAACTGAAAACATTACACAGGATTTACATTACTGTGCAAAAATAGATAAATCCTTCTCAGAGGCCATTCTGATAGGTTTTGTATGTCCCATTCTGTGATTCCAGAAGCCAGAACCTGGTTAGTTCCTAAAGCTAATGAACTGTATATGGTCATCTGAAGTACAGTTAGCCCATGAGCTCGATTTCCAGTAGACAATGTTAACCCCACAGAATAAGATTTGGCTACATATGACTGATGATTTCCAATAGGGATGAATCTGGTCACACCCTGTCTCCTGGTGGTCAATGGTCAGTTCCTGTACTTTACTGTGGTAATAGAGTATAAGATAAGGAAGATTCATTACACTTCATGAAATCAACAGCCTCTTCTAAAAGTACCTTCTATATTTGTACAGTTATAAAATTCATTACTTAAAAGAAATACCAGGGAAATGCAACCAAAACACATATTCAGATAGTCCTCAGGTAATAGGACCAGGAAATCTGTCACTAAGTAACATGGTCAAAAAACACAAAGTCATGTGACCATGCTGATTTATGATGGCACTTTCAGCAGTTCTTGTTGTGGGGATTAGGATCCTGTGCATTTGTTAAGCACAAAACATATAATTGCTATTTGTGACCTCTTTCAGCTTCCCATTGACAGATTGCAAATGATTGGAAACTATTCTAAACCGCTGTATTCGGATTCCTTTCCATTACATGGAAGTGTAACTTCAGCAAAACACTTGCAGCTTTTGCTTAATTATTGCTATCAAGAAAAGCCAATACCTACATTTAGAGCATTCCTTAATGTTTAACTGAAATCTGCTTCCATGCCATTTTCTTTCATTAACTGTATTTTTGTCTTCTAATTCAATACAGATAATAAGCTCCTTTAACAATCTTCAGAAGTTAAATAAAAATTAAAATATATTTAATTTGTAGTTAAATTAGAGTTTACAAATTGAATTCAATGCTATTTGAATTACTAATCAATGCATAATCAGACTAGGTCTAATATTATATCAAACTATATCAATTTCTTTGCACTACTTCCAGTTTTATGTCCTTGACTACTTGGCTTTGCCATGCTTTTTGTAAACCTGTTCTGCTGCAACTTGAATCGTTTTACCTCTCTCTTCACAAAGGATGTATTTTAAATCCCTTTGACACATATTCAACAAATATCCTTGAGCATCAACACATGGAAAAGAAAGAAATCTTCCTCAGGTTGCAGCCTTTTTTTAATACCTAATCAAGTATAAAAGAATAAACAGTTACAGAATTACACTGCAGAATACCAATCGTTTATTACCAGCACATAGTTGTGTGCACAGGCAACACCATTTGGATATTATTCTCAAAATACTGTGGGGAAAACAAATTGCATGGATAAAAGTCAATGAACCACATCAGCTTTCTTATTGCATGGCACTTCCAGACCTTTCTGCAGAAAGATGCCAAGAATATAGGACAGCCCTCCTACCACAAGAGCAATCATGATTTTAGTGTGGGGAAAATCTCTCCTCTCAAGGGAGGAGAGGAAATTCCTTTATGTTTTCCTTTTTTCCAGTTTGATATAATGATAGTAAATCCAGACCGGCCAGGCAATGAATACCAAAGCCTGAAGATTCATCCTAAATAAGCGCTTAAGAAAAATACTGCTTTAGTGCCCAAGGAATAATAGCAGATCACTCTTATTTCAATTGTTTTCAATTGTTCAATAATCAACAATTCAATTCCAACCCCTCCGACATCGCTTTCTGCTAAGGAGTTAGGATTGTAAGCCTTTTAGTGGCAATTAGCCACACATACACACACACACACCTTATTTCATCCAAATTCAGAGATGAAGCTCTCCCCATAAGGGGTGGGAGAGTTCAGAGATACAGCAGGCTGGGGGAAAGTGTCGTCTTTCACAACCTGCAGAATAAAAATGATTTCTTTGGATTTGCTCTGCAGTACTGCGAAGCCCACTCTGATGACAGCAACAGAGAGGGGAAAAGAATATGTATTTATGTAGTTTATATCAGTGGCCCTCAACTTTTGGGCACCAGGGGGCAGTTCCTTGGAAAAAGGTCTTGGTTTTGTTTACTGCTTGCATCCCGCAAATGGGGATCGGCTTGTTTGCATGGCCCGGTCGGCCAGTCCACAGACTGGGGATTGGGGACCCCTAGTTTATTTCCTAGTACAGAGGTCTCCAACCATAGTCCTTTTAAGGCTTGTGGACTTCAACTCCTAGAATTCCTCAGCCAGCCATGCTGACTGGAGAATTCTGGGAATTGAAGTCCACAAGCCTTAAAGGGACCAAGGTTGGAGACCTCTGTACTAGGAAATAAACTGAGAGCAAACCCCACTACCAGCACTGATGATGTTACCTAGTTTGGGTAATGAAATGTCTGCAGGAAAACAACCAACCTCAGAGAGCATCAAGGCCTCTTCATTTCAACCCGGAGTTACAAATATTCTCATTTTCCTTCTCTTTTCCCCACAACCCCAGCCCTGCGAGGTGAGTTGGGCTGCAAGGGACTGACCCAAAGTCAGAGTTACCAGCTGACCAGTGAGTAACCCAGTTACCTACGATAGAGTCACCCGCAAGAGTTAGCCAGGCCCAGAAGCGAGCAAAGTATAGGCTGTTGGCTGCGGGCCGAAGAAGTTTGACCTCCGGCTAGCAACATCAGCTCACGTGACTCTTGAATCCATACAGGGCCAGTTCCGCAGGACTGGCCTTTGACTTGTGCGATACTGGCGCTGGCAACATGGCTTGGCTAACGCTACCCTCCCTCCTCTTTCCGAAAACAGACATCAAGGATCAAGAACGCACACAAACTTAATGCAGGTAATCGGTCCCGGTATCTCAATGCCGGAGAATCCTTGGATTTTTCAAGAAAGATTCATTCCCCGGGCTGGCAAACAAACATGTTTTTTCAAAGCTTAAGTTTAAAACCTCCGGCAGCTCCCCCACCCTCCTTGATTTTCTTCCTTTTTTTCGGCAGAAAAGTTGCTCGAGATCCAAGGAAGCCTGCAGCTCTTCTCCGCCTTCTTTACCTTTGAGGTCCGTGGAAACATAAAACTCAAAGAGGATTGCGCAAATTCACACCGGTTGAGCAACAGATAACCCGACCTGAAAATTATGTAAGGACCCGTGCGAAAAGGCTGAGCGGAATACAACTCCCGGCATGCCAAGCAGATCCCTCGATCGCTATTGGTCGCTGGTTCCTCTCCCTCTCGGCAAGCACGTGACTCCAGCCCGCTACTTTTGCTCAGGCTGGTGTCGGAGAGGTTGTCGGAAAGCGACTTGGCTTAGCCAAGAGGAATGGCTTCCTTGTCCGCTCTCAGGGTATCTCCGCGCGGGCCGCGGGGTTTGCTCCTGCGAGGGGCCTTCCGACTCCAGCTGAGCAGGAGCTGCCGGTCCGGGACGCCGGTGAGGCAGCAGCAGCAGCAGCAGCAGCACGCGTTGAACTTGCCCTCTGAACAGGTGAGGCGGGCGAGCAGAGAAGAGGAGGGATTGGTGCCTTCCACACAGTCCGGGTGGGCGGCAAGCGCTGCCTTTCCTAAACCCTTGCAGTCGGGTGCAAGTCCTACGGAGTCGCTGATTTCACCTCTTAGAAATTACCTTAGGCCCTAGACCTGGGACGGAATCCTTTTACAATATATTGCCATATTCCGCAAGTGCATTAAGTGAGGAAAGAGTTGGATTCCCACAATACGTCCAGCCAAAAAGCGGGTTTGTTTCTACGCGGTTGTAGGGACGAGTGCACTTTATGGCCTCCAAGTTTGAGGACAAGCGTTAGTTAACAGCAGAGAGTTAAGGGAAACTAAACCTTTGATATAGTAGTAGCTCTAGGGTGAACCGGTGTAACTGTCATCATTCAAAAAATGAAAATTAAGTAAACAGTGGCATAATGTGGAATGAATGTTACATTATTAAACTTGCATGCTGTCCGACTCTCAACAATGCTGGGCAGCTCACAACAATCAAATTACAATAGCAATTAGATGTAACAAGTAACAGCAAATCTGATGAAGCAAGGGGTCTCATCCTCCCCTGCTGAAGGGCTGGGTGAAGAGTCAGGTTTTCATTGCTCTTCCAAACATCAGCAAAGTAGGAGCCATCCAAGACTTGAGGGGAAATTTACTCCAGAGGCAGCTGCTGGTACATAGGTGTGCTTCCTTGGTCCTGAAAGTATTTAAGCAAAAGAACTCTTGAAACCCTTCCAGATTGAACCACCGGATCCAAAGCTATGAGAACTAGGTGGTCCCTCAAGGCACTGGACCCTATACCATGTGTCCCAGAATATACCATGCATTTTTACCTAGAAACATTACTGTAAACATACACACCCCAATTATGGTAAGTACTTTCTCATGGAAAAAGCTCTCTTACATGCATAGAAGTGCTTTCTTCTTACTCTGTATAAGACAAGTATTGGCACTCAGAATGAATTCGAAACTAAAATCCCTGTGAATTAACAATACAGTAAGTAGCATGTAACAGAAGAATTTGTAAATTATCAAATGCAAGTTCTTACATGATATCCTTACTCAACACTTAACTCAAAAGTTCTGTATGGAACATTTCCTGAGGCTAGGGCTGCCACCCTATACGTTAACATTTAGAAAAAAACTGAAACGAAAAATTACCCGTTGCCAATGCAATTTTATCATTCTTGGATTTAAAACTTAATTCCCTTTGCAATTTTCACAATTGTCAGCCAGTTGAAATTAGATAAGAACTGAAACCAAATACTTCTCAAGGGTGACAAGCTGAAAAAGGCCACTCAGAATAGCATATTTAACTATTTGAATTACCTTAGAAAGAATTTTTCAAGTTCAGTAACTTGATTCTTTTTTTTTTAATCTTCTGTGATGGTGATCGTATGTAAGGTTTTGGGTTGATGCGATTAATGTGCTTGAATGATTTGGACTATTTTTTGAAGTTGGCATTAAGATGGTGAAGTGTTAACAAGTTCTCATATTTTGATTTGAAGGTAAGACTATATCTCTCTGAAGTAACTTTACAAGGATGCTGTTTGAATAATTAGTTATAACCCTTCCAAAAACTTTCACTGAATTATTTAAGATGGAGCTGTGTATACATATTTTCTTTCAACATATTGGAAGTTTTTATTTCAGCTCCCATGTCCAAATAAAATCAACTTTGTAAGGTAAAATAAAGACAATATAGTTTAAAATTCTTTAGCTACATATTTCGATATGTGAGACTTTCTGGCTCAAGTTTTTATTATGATTGTTCAGGGATAGGAGTGTAGAAATTATAACCTTAGTACCACATGTGGGCTATGCTACTGTTGGCTTCAGTTACACACAATACGATAAAGTACGGTAGTTTCCTCAAATAGCCTTAGAGGGCTGAGTTTTTATAACTAGTGCCAGGTTTCAGTTTAAATGCCCACTGCTTCATTGAGACAAAGTAAACAAGCCAAAACAGCTGATTCTGTTGAGAGAATGGAGGGTCTGCTTTGCACATACTCTAACTGGGTATTAGCATTTTATTGCTTACAAAAGAAGATATACAAAGAGTCCTCATTTAGTGATCATACTCGATAACGACAACTCAGTTGTTAAACAAAGAGGTCAGTAAGTGACAGTGCGACTGCTTATGATCTTCCGCTTTCCGTTGCCTTACAGACTTGCAAAGATGATAAATGTGAGGATTGGTTGTAAAGTTACTCTTACAGATGTGGAAATACCGCGCCCATAAAATCGCCAAGAATCAGACACAGCTGAATGGATATCATTATCATCATCAATCATCATGATGTAACTGCAGATATTTGCTAAACAAAACTACTACCTATATTTTTTAAAATAGGATTAGTGGTTCTTTGTTTAGTAAACAAACTCATCTTTGCACAGTTCAGCTACTAACATACTTTCATGTGTTAGTATAAAAGATGTGCAGAGATCATTAAAGGAGATGAAAGTTAAGTATTTAGCATGACTGATGCAGACTTTTTATACTTATGTTCAAAGTGTGGGAAATTGGATAGGCTTGAATTTCTGGTATAGAAATATTTCTGGTATAGTAATATTAATCAATTTCATAAGTATAATGGAGGTTTGATGAAATGATTCCCATGAAATGCAGTGATGGAAGGCTACAACTTATTCAGAAAAGAATTTATGCATTATATGTGAACATCAAATCAAATAGAAATATATATGGATATATTTTACAAATTGAGCTAATTACAGTTTCTCACAACATGCCTAGCCATAATGTGGGTTTGCTTATTTCTGAGTTCAGAGGTTCTGTGAATGAAGGCTATATGTGGGTTCCAAAAATGCCAAAGAGCATTAGATGGCAGCATAAGGGAAAGCTTAAAGTCATGGTTACCTTTCCCAGCAGCTTGTATTAAATAGGAATTATGTTAAATGCAGATCCAAGTGGAGGAGGCCTGCATGCAACAAAAATTGCATTCATGTGTGAAAAGATATCAGGGCATTCTCTCATCCTTCGTGAAACCAATACTTTGTTGATAATGAACTATACAATATAATGAAGCCTGACAAGTTTATTCCTTGAAATATCATTTTCTTTGAAAAAATAGACTGTACCTATAACTGTAAAACAATTCTCAGAGTTTCACAAATATATTTGGAGTAAGGGACTGGGTTGGAGAACTACATATCTAAACCAATTTGGATGGAAATTGTGTTCTCTAGGTGTATTAGAATACTAGCTCTAGGAACTGCTATTAGCATGATCTATGGATTAAAGGTGCAAACGAGGAACAGAAAGTAGCAAATGCTTTATTTTCCTGCCTGTGACTCTGGCTGACCGTTACTGGTTTTGCAGTGATTTGGGAAGCCTTAAGCAACTCCTGGATTTTTCCAAAGTTGCTAATGAATTTTGCTTTGTAATACGGCAAAATAGAACACTTATTAAATGAGGATGATCAAATTAGCTGTACTTCAGATAAATTAAGTTTTTCTCCTGGTTCTATCCTACTCAACATTTAGAGTGCAGTTATCTGAATGCCATTCAAACATCAGTTGTGGCTGCTTGCCTGACATAGATTTTCGAGACCAAAAGATGCAACAACAGAACTATAATAAGCATCTGTATAATAGTAAAGTTACTGTAAGTCTTCCTGAATTATAAACTCAAGTGAATTAACTTCTAAAATGGGAAGAATAAATGTCTGCACTTAAATCTTAATGGAAATTCTTCGTAAAGTTTGGGCTTTGGTGGTGAGGGAGGGCAGAGGAGTGATTCTCATATAAAATCTCATGTTGATTGCAGTGGACCATATCAGGGTATAGGTAGTTCTCAATATACAACCACAGTTGAGCTCAACATTTATGTTGCTAAGTGAGAGATTCGTTATGTGGGTTTTGCCCCATTTTATGACTTTTCTCACCTCATTTGTTAAGTGAATCACTGCAGTTCTTAAATTATTAACACGGTTGTTAAGTTAATCTGGTTTCCCCCGTTGACTTTACTTGTTAGAAAGTCGCAAAAGGACTCCAGGACACTGCAACTGTCAGAAATGTGAGACAGTTGCCAAGTATCTGAATTTTGATCATGTGATCATGGGGATGCTGCAACTTAAGTGTGAAAAATGGTCATAAGTCACTTTTTTCAGTGCTGTTGTAGCTTCGAAGATTCACTGAATGAACTGTTGTAAATCAAGGACTACCTGTAGAATGTCATTCTAAAGATCTCAGCTTCTCCTGAACAAAGAATTCCAGTGGAGCCTGGTTCTGTTTGCTGTTGTTAGGTAGCTTAACCCACTCTCTCCCCTCCATACATGAGCCGGTTTGGTCTAGTGGTTAAGGCATCAGGTTAGCTGGGAGATTGTGAGTTCTAATCCCTCCTTAGCCATGAAAGCTAGCTGGGTGATCTTGGGCAAGTCCCACACTCAACCCAACTCATCTCACAGGGTTGTTGTGGGGAAAATAAGAGTAAGATGTGTTGGATATGTTTGACACATTAAGTTATTTACAAAAATAATAAAGGCAGGTTATAATACATGCATACATACATACATACATAAACATATAGATACACTTTCATATCACTTGTTAAAATCCATCATGAACCTAAGAGTACTTTGGATTAACAAACAGTTGTATATTATAGGTATATTTAGTTCTTTTGTCTTAGGGCCATACAATTGATTTATTTTTTTCCACAATTTCTTATTTTTCTCTGTGATGTTCAACTGCATTTAGTGTTGGTGAAAAGATGAAGTTACTCAGTAATCAAGAACAGACAATAGTCCAGTAGGTGATTACGTAAAGGTTATCTCAGGTTCTTTTATATTTGTTTTTGAAGAATGCTCCAGTAATAGCTGCCAACAAATCAATTATTTGACTTTCTCTTCAGTGTTCTGAAAAGTACTATTTAGTGGGGCAAGAACAATATACTTCTGACATGTGCACTTCAGCACGGACATTTCAATATTAGCATTTCCCTTCTATTGCTGATGTATTTTGTTTTGACCTTTGATACATGATAAGCAAAAAAAATCAATATTCTTTGGAAATAATGTTAGAACTGCTTTCTCAACAATTTTTGCGTGTTTGTATAGCATCATAATAGTGATTGTCATTTGTTGCACGTAGTCAACTGAGATGATATAACTTGGCAGGACAGTGAAATGGAGCTTTAAGAAAACCTAATTGACCAAGATCCAAAAAGATTCCCAGGAAGCACAAAATTCGTGAATGGGGAAGGGCGTTTATTGAAACAGAATATCTGCTAAATTGCAAATGGGATTTTTTTCAAATCCAAAAGATTAATTTGCACAGGACAAAACTCTATTTTATTGGTAATAGTGAACATCCATTATGTAGAGAAGTAGCAAAAATTGACCAGACTGGTTTGTCAAATAAGAGATTAACAGAGTTGGAAGAGACCATGAAGGTCTTCTAGTTCAACTCCCTTCTCAAGCAGGAAATCCTATACCATTTCAGAGAAATGGTTGTCTTATCTTTTCTTTAAAATCTCCAGTGTTGGAGTACCCACAACTTCTGGAAGCAAGTGATTCCATTGATTAATTGTTATAATTGTCAGGAAATTTCCCTTAGTTCTAGGTTGCTTCTAGGTTGATTAGTTTCCATCCATTGCTTCTTGTCCTGCCTTCAGGTGCTTTGGAGAATAGGTTGACTCCCTCTTCTTTGTGACAGTCCCTTAGATATTGAAGCACTGCTATCATGTCACCTCTAGTCCTCTAGTTTTCATTAGAGGACTAGTTTTCATTAAACTAGACATACCCAATTTGTACAATCATTTTTTGTATGGTTTTGCCTTCAGCTTCCTAATCATCTTTGTTGCTTTTCTCTGCACTCTTTCTAGAGTCTCAACATCTTTTTTATATCCCGACAATCAAAACTGGATGCAGTGTTCCAACTGTGGGCTTACCCAAGGCATTATAAAGTGATATTAACAATTCACGTGATCTTGATAATATATAATTATCAAGGACAATAAATAAGGATAATAAATGGATCATAAATAAGGAACAATAATCCAATACTGTGTTATCCATTAACTTTGCTCCTAAATGTAATAAAGATATGAAGTATTCCATAACCCCAGCAAAGTTCTTCCTGAAAAAAATGCTTGAGAGCAGAGAATGATTAATCAAAATTAGTCTGATTACTTTTGATCAGCCATTCCAAAGAATTGGAGCAACTGGCAATAAGATCCTCTCCTTGTTTTTACTAGACATATCTCCTAAATAATACCTAGATAATAAAGATATATTGAATATATTCATGATCACCTTCACTCTATCAATTCTTATGTTGGTACTTACAATCTGTATTATGATAAGAATGCTGTGCTTTTAAAATGCAAAGAAACATGCAAATATTGAGTGTCCCGGACCGAGCTCTTTGCCTTCACTTAATTATATTCCTTAATCCCTCCCATTCCTGCCTTCAGTAGAATCAACACATTTTCCATGAAATCTCAAAAATGGAAAAATTTATTTATTTCTAACCCAGGCAATTGCGGTTCCAAGAAGAACAAGGTTCTTATCTGATGCTGCCCCCTTTTCTGATTTCCTGACTGACAGCTTTGGACGCCAGCATAACTACTTGAGAATCTCCCTAACTGAGAAATGCAATCTCAGATGTAAGTCTCTCTACTCTGAATATATGTAAAATTTTAAATGCAAAGTTTTGTTCTCATAAGATCTTATTACTAGACCTATGTTTAGCAAGACTCATAATGACTTTGCAGAATGCCACACTCTGCGATCTCAAAATTGAATTTATTTCATTGCTGCTGTTTCTCATGTTAATAGAAGCTGTTTGGGGCCAATATCTTATAGAACGTTAGATTGTGAAATTAAAAAAGAAAACTGTTGGATGAAACAAAATAGCAGATGTGTTAAAACGTATTCTAGTCCAACTTGTTTGGACAACACATCTTCTCTCCCCTGGAGCATTTGGGAACCTGAAATGGTGACTCATTATTACTTTCATTATTAAAGCAAAATATAACCAGTTGGATTGAATAAGTGTTGGCACCTTTGAGAATTGTCTCCTGTTCATCTGTTTTGGTTATGGAACACAGAAAACTATCTAGATAACAAGAACAAGACCTCAAAGAGTAATTTATATGACATAAATATCTTGGAACTGTAGTCCAATTTATCTGATGTATGTAATGAAGTGAACTGTTAATTCACAAAAGTTGCTGCCGTGTTTCCTACCTGATAACCCTACAGAATGGAAAAGCAGAATATTTGTTTTCCAAATATTGTAACCTTATTTGTAAATAATTTGCTGCCCATGCCTGAGAAACAGTCATGTCTTAAAACTCTTGACTGCATGTTTCAGGTCAGTATTGTATGCCAGAGGAAGGAGTTCAGCTTACTCCCAAATCTGAGTTGTTGAGCACCCAGGAAATCATCACACTTGCTGAGCTCTTTGTAAAGGAAGGTGTGGACAAGATCCGTTTGACCGGAGGGGAGCCTCTTATCCGGCCTGATGTGGTGGACATCATAGGTACACTTGTTATAAATAGTTTATGTCACACTGCTATTCTGTTACCATAATAGACTTTATATCTCACAAAGAAAAAATGCTACAGGTACAAGTACTTTGAGAATTCAAGAAGACTTGTCGGTTTGCTCTGCCGTACAAAAATACTTGTTAGCTAATATCAATGTTCATCTTGAGATCCCTGGAATACCATATATACCTGAGGATAAGCCAAGAATTTTAGGTGACAAAATGCACCTAAAAAATCAGGTTCCAATTATCCATGGATGGGCTTATCCATCAGTAGCAATCAGACTGAGACTTATATACCACTCCATAGTGCTTTATAAAGCACTGAGCAGTTTATTGTGTCAGCATATTGCCCCCAACAATCTGGATACTCATTTTACTGACCTCAGAAGGATGGAAGGCAGAGTAAACCTTGAGTCGGTGAGAATCGAACTCCTGTCTTTGGGCACTGTTAGCTGCAATACTGTATTCTAACCACTGCACCACCATATACCATAATACTTGTTAAGAGTTCCAGTATATACTTGCAGGTAAGCAGATAGGAAGAGCCTCTTATTTTTAACCAAAATACCATGAAAAGTGCAATCCATGTGATGGACTGCAATGAAAAGGTACTTTCCTGGAAAGGAGAAAGCACATTCCAGACAGGCAAGACAAGAGACAACTCAGCCAGGAGCTAAATAGAAAAAGGAAGACAAGACTTAAGATAGGCATTCCATGGAATCTCCCATGGTATTTTTTTAACTATTTCAGTAAGAGTAGCATGGCTGTAAGCAGGCAAGATTCTATCTATATGGTGTAAACAAATAAAAAATTCAACTTTGGCTGGATTGTTCTGTGTTGTTTTTGGACTGGGCCTGACAGGTCTGAGTGTCACGTTTTCCATGGTATTTTGGTAAAAAAAAAGTTAAGGGTTGATTTATCCACAGATGGACTTATATATGACTATATACAGCATATTGATATCTTCATCTTGATTATGAATAATGGTGCAAAGTAAGGCGTTTCTTAACTAAAAATTTGCAGATCACCAAATTCAGAAAAATAGATATAGATCTCCATAAACACATTTAGGGAGCCCAAAATGTGATGCTCCAAATCCTATACATACTATTTTATTTAATTAGAGAATATGTCATGTTATTTTTTCTCTCCTCCTTATATTATTTGTCTGTTCTTCAGTTTAATACAGTTGCTAATCTTTTGTCACCACTGTATTTTCTCAGCTCAGCTACGCAAATTAGAAGGGCTAAAAACCATCTCTGTCACAACTAATGGAATCAATTTAGCCAGACTGTTACCCCGGCTAAAAGAGGCTGGCCTGGATGCCATTAATATTAGCTTGGACACATTGGTGCCAGCTAAATTTGAATTCATTGTCCGTCGAAAAGGTATTTTGAAGTGTTCTACACTAATATGTTTAATCTTTTTTATTACTGTGCCCTATATGGAACTTACCATGTGATAAGGAATAAAGAGCTCAGAACTAATCAGAGAGCATGCATTCTCAATACCTAGCTGATCATTTGATCTCAGATTTCAAGGTTTTTTAATTACTGTTCAGTATGTTGTGATGCATATATATTGTTTAAGAATGGTATTACTCTTTCCTTTATGACATCATCTGTCATTATTTAATATATTGGTATGTAAATATATTTTAATAAGCTATGCAATACTTTTGATGTGGTTCTGAAAAGGTATTTCAAGAAAAGGTATACAAGAGCATGACCATTGAACCTACCTGCAACTCTTTAAAACAGCTCCATCTTTTACTGTTTTCAGCTATTTGTGGAATATACACATTTATTTCTGAGCAACACCATATAGAACAGGACTTCTCAAATGCCATGGTTTCACGACCGCCTTAACAATAAATGAATTTGCACAATATCCTCCATGAACAATAGTAACAATTTCTTTGGAGATTAGATTGGACAAAAATGTAAGAGTGCCATTTAATTTTAATATGTACATTTTAATCTATATAAAAAATAAAACAGCAATAGACCCTTAAAACATCTATAGTAATATTTGTCAAAAATGATTCATTTATCATTTATTTCCCACTCACTTACGTCTGACTCATCACTATATCTCAAGAGCCATAAAAGCTACACTACTGAAAATTCATACATTTATTTATTTATTATTTATTATTTAAGCTTCTATACCACCCCTCTCTCGAAGGACTCGGGGCGGTGTACAGCCAGAAATAAAAACACAAACATACAATAATTAAAAACCCTTTAAAAGAATTAAACATACTGGCCTGACTAAGAATTTTCATATAAAATTAAAATTTAAGACCAAATTAAAATATAAAATATAAAAGAGGAATCAGGACAGCCCGACTTGGGTGAATAAAAGTGTCTTTAAACTCCAACCGAAGACCAGGAGATCTGTGATGGTCTGTATTTTCGGGGGAAGTTCGTTCCATAGGGCTGGAGCTGCCACAGAGAAGGCTCTCACCCTGGGGGTCACCAGCCGACATTGTTTGGCCGACGGCACCCTGATGAGGCCCTCTCTGTGCGAGCGTACTGTGCGAGCATAATGTTAAATGTTAACTATGTTTTTTTTCTTTTTATACACTATTTTTTTTCTTTTTTGTAGTTGTTCAGATTAAATGTATGCTTTTGTTTTTGTTTATTTTGCAGAATACAGAATACAGAATAATAGAGTTGAAAGGGACCTTGTAGGTCATCTAGTCCAACCCCCTGCTCAAGCAGGAGACCCTAGACCATTTTTGACAAGTGTCTGTTCAGTCTCTTCTTGAAAGCTTCCAGGAATGAACCATCCACAACTTCCGAAGGCAACTTCTGTTTCACGAGTTGATGGTTCTCACTGTTAGGAAATTTCTTCTTATTTCTAGGTTGAATCTCTCCTTGATCAGTTTCCATCCATTGTTCTTTGTCTGGCCTTCGAAATAGGTTGACCCTTTCCTCTTTGTGGCAGCCCCTCAAGTATTGGATTTCTGCTATCATGCCCCCCCCCCGGTCCTTCTCTTCACTAGACTAGCTGTGCCCACTTCTTGCAGCCGTTCTTCATATGTTTTAGCCTTCAGCCCCCTAATCCTCCTTGTTGCTCTTCTCTGCCCTCTTTCTAGGGTCTCAACATCTTTTTTATAGTGTGGTGACCAAAACTGGATGCTGTATTCTAGGTGTGGTCTCACTGAGGCTTTGTAGAGTGGCATTAGTACATCACGTGATATTGATTTGATCCTTCTGTTGATGCAGCTTAGGATTGTTTTATTTTTTTGTTTCCTGTTTTATTTTGTTTTATTGTTTTGTGTTTTATCCTTATGAAAGCAATAAATATTTGTGAAGCAGCTAAAAACAAAAAAAGTCCACCATTTTTTCTGTCATCTTTACATCTCCCCCCCAAAAAAAATAATTGTGCAGCCAAATACCAACAGTGAATAAAGTTCACTAAAATGCC
Organism: Pareas carinatus; assembly: GCA_032468095.1. NCBI lineage: Eukaryota > Metazoa > Chordata > Lepidosauria > Squamata > Pareidae > Pareas > Pareas carinatus. The sequence goes on from JANHFO010003833.1 coordinate 99,158, forward strand.
TATTTGTTAAAACAAACATCTCCTCAAATTTCACACCTGGTCTCCCCTCCCATCTCCCTTAGGACCCCGAAAGGTTGACATACTTTTTAAAAAAAAAAAAATGTGTTTAAGCAGTTCAAGTCAATCCCACAAACCTTTTAAAAAAAAGATATTAGCTGTATCTCCCGTACACAATGATTTGGCTCTACTTAGGTCAAAAGAGGCTGTAGGAAAGGAGCACTCATTCCTGTTCGAGTGCGAAAGTTTAAAATTCCACAATTCCAAATCTAAGCTTAATAACTGTGAGGAGGAAGCAATGAATACTGCTAAACAGGTAGTAAAGGGACCCCGGAGGCTTGGAGTAATTTAAAGGTTGAGAATACAATGTCTTTTATGCCATCCTCTCTTTCAGCATCACTGCTCCAACTTATAAGGGTGAGAATCATTGCCTTTTCTGATCCATTCAGCCAAGTCTGTTTAGCTGCTGGATTGAGAAAGAACAGACAAAATCAAGCACTAGCTATTAATGTCTAAATGCCATGCCTGTTCTTGGCAAGTCTGATCATTCCTGGAGAAAGAGGTTGATTAAAGGCAGGATAAAAATCAATGCATGAGAACTAATCAAGGAGAGAAGCAACCTAGAACTAAGGAGAAATTTCCTGACAATGAGAACAATCGATCCATGGAATTGGTCCTTCAAAAGTTATGGATGCTCCATCACTAAAGATCTTTTTAAGAAGAGGCAGGACAGTCATTTGTCTGAAATAGTGTAAGGTCTTCTGGTTGAGCAGAAGGTTGAACTAGAAGACCTCCAAGGTTCCTTCCAACTCTTAATATTTTGCAGTGCACCTTTGTGCCAAAGTCACTGAATAACACACCTTAAAAGGATGTCATCCTCAATTATTCACCAATTTGTCTGTGTCTGATAAGATAAAAGTGGGAACCATGCTTAGCTAGTAGATTGGATATGATCTTCTTAATCACTTTATTTTTAATGAAATATTTTACTACCCAGTAGTTCCCTATGGAATCCAGACTCATGAAATAAGATAGTAGGTAGGTAGGTACGTAGGTAGGTAGGTAGGTAGGTAGGTAGAGTTCTCACTTGAGTCACAAATGACCAAATTATCCTATTTCAGATGACACCAAGATATTTGAAGAAGTCTCTAATGCTGAGAAAGGTGGACAGGAAGAGAAAGAGGGTGAACAGCAACAAGGTGGAGGAACTCAATTACAACACTGATGAATGTACTGTTGTTGAGATCTGAGAGACGAGTTAGGGACAGATCATCAAGAATAAAATCTATGCAGAAGAGGAGATGCAGACTTGATCAAAAATCAAAACAATAACAGAAATGAGAATGGAAGATAACCTAACTTTAATAGTCTGTTAGCTTATGTTTCCGTAAAACATGTCTTTGTAATATCCGAATTTTGTTATGTGCTGGGAAGAAGTCACTCCACATGAAAGGAATGACATGATAGCGGTGTTCCAATAGTTGAGGGGCTGCCACAATGAAGAGAGAATCAACTTATTTTCCAAAGCACCAGAAAGCAGGACAAGAAGTAATGAATGGAAACTAATCAAGAAGAGAAGCAACCTGGAACCAAGGAGACACTTCCTAACAGTGAGAACAATTAACCAGTGCCTTCAAAAAGTTCTGGTTGCTTCATCACTGGGGACCTTTAAGAAGAGACTGGACAGCCATTTGTCTGAAATGGTTTAGAGTCTTCTGCCTGAGCAGGGAGTTGGACTAGAAGACCTCCAAAGTCCCTTCCAACTCTGTGTCAAATTCCTTAATCTCACTGTTACGATTAGAAATGAATCAGGCCTCTATTCATTAGGAATTTGCCATGCTTGGGAGTTGCGGTGGGGGGGATTTGGCCTCCTGGGGAACTAAAGGGAAAGTTGTCTGTTTATGAATGCTTATCTAATGTAGCTGCCCATATGACACATAGTGGAGCTGACAAGACAGTCGTCTAAGAGATGGCTACCAAGAGGAGGATCTTAAATGGGTCATCAGCTGAACTGCGCATGAACTCCCAAGATGCATCAGTTTTGGCATTTCACACACATGTGATTTCTTGTTCTACTTGTAGTACTGTTAGGATCCATTAAAAAATAACCTATTCTCTATGTGGACTCGTTGTTTGGTTCTGTTAAAAGTGAATGCAGAGGGCTCGAAACTCTGTTATTCTGATTTACATACAGATTTGCCTTTGAGACAGGATTTGACATTTTTGGATGTCTATATTTTTTTCAACAACATAACCTTTGCCTGGAAAATGGGAGATAGTAAATGGGACAGTAAACATTGTTTCTCTGAACAATTCCTTTTGGGAACGTCTTGTCCTTCAACAATGGAAAGAGACCTCCATGATAGATTACTTGCTCAATAGCCTGAAGCATTGATGCTTCTTGCAACTTATGGAGAAGCGGCTTGCAGAAATAACTTGAGTATGGCAAGGAGCCTGAAATAGGGTCATCCATGAGAGAGAGAGAGAGAGAGAGAGAGAGAGAGAGAGAGAGAGAGAGAGAGAGAGAGAGAGAGAGAGATAGAGTGAGAGAGATAGAGAGAGAGAGAGAGAGAGAGAGAGAGAGAGAGAGAGAGAGAGAGAGAGAGAGAGAGAAGCTGTTCAACACACTGTGAATTTAACTTTGGAGTATCTTTGCCGGAAATTGGTACCAGCTGCTAACCTTTCTTATCATCTTGTGTAAATCTTGATCCTATTCCTTGATGGAAGAAAAAAAAAGAGCCCACCCAACTTTCATTTTTTAAAAAAAGTTTTAGGGAAAGGCTCACTGTGAAAAGGCTTAGAGAGAAAGTTAATTGACCCATAAAATATGCATAACTTTTTCTTTTCTTTCTTTCTTTTTTCTTTTTAGAGAAAATCCATCTTCCTTAGAAGCCCTTTAGAATTCTGGGCTTAAATGAGGTTGAGTATTTCTCGAGATAGAAAAGAGGAGAAAAAACAAAACACAGAAGCAGAGAGAGGAAGCTTTTATTCCTCCATTTTTTGGTGGGGAAAGACATTATTTTTCTATAATTGCTGCTTTCTGTGATTAAAAAACCGCACACATTCTTTGATTGAATAGATGTGTCTCCTTGTCTGAAAATGTTAGTTCTGATGGCTACCCTGCTTTATAAATTTCATTAAAAATTATTAAAAGTTATATGAGTGCCCATTAAAGTCCTTAATAATTGGGTTATACAGAGAGACGGAGTGCCATCTGTTTTTCCCTCAACACATCAGCTGAGTGGTAATCCAATTTATGTGTTCTCATTCTTAGAGTCTTCTTCCCATTCTAAATAAAATACATTTTCTCTTTAGTGATAAGCTTTGCTAATTGCAGCCCAACCGGGGGATAGATGCTTCGTGTGGGTGTGGGTTTGCTTCTCTCAGTGTTATTAACATTTAGAAATAACATTCAATTATTTTAATTGCTTTTTAAGAACTGCCTGCTTTTCAGATGAACTTCAAACCTCCTTTGTTGGGGCAATATTGAAAACTTGCCACGAATGGGCGAGAAAGCAGGTAATAAAAGTGTCCAGGCTTACTACTCACCGTGAACTCTTGTATCTCCAAAAATAAAATAAAATCGCCTCTCCTCTTGTCCTTTTTGGCATTTCCCTAAATGCACCTGAAATCTCGATTTTGATTGGACCAAAAAGTCTGCATATAAGAAAGGTCTTTAAAAACATTCAGTGGAGAACCTTCTGTCCAGTATGGAATTCCTTATGTTCCTTAAAATAAAATGTTTCAATCTTCTTATGTTCTTTGGGAGTCTGACATGAAGCCTGTCTGGGACTTTGTAGAAGTTCATTTATTCTTGGCACCACCCACAAAATCTCCAATACGTTTCAGGTTGAGAACCAATAGGGTATAATGGTTAAGATTCTGAACTGAGCATAGGGAAATCCAGGATCAAGTTCTTCTCCAGCTGTAGAAGCTCACTGGATGTTTTTGGGTCAGTAATCCCCTTTCAGCCCAACCTACTTCATAGAGAGACCTCTTCATTCTACCTTGAGTCCTTGAATTGCCTTGATTTGGTCTCAATTCACCAGTATTCTGCTAAACCTAGTTATTATTTTCCTTCTCCTTCTCCTTCTCCACCACCAGTTCTTCTCCTTTTCCACCATCAGTTCTCCTTCTCCTTCTTCTTCTTCTTCTTCTTCACCAGTTCTCTTTCTCCACCAATTTTCCTTCCCCTTTCCCTTTTTCTTTCTCCTTCTCTCTCACCACCAATTCTCCTCCTCTTTCTTCTCCACTAGTTCTCCTTCTCCACCAGAAATTCTCCTTCTACACAAGCAGTTCTCCTTCTCCTCTCTTTCTCCTTCTCCTTTTCCATCACCAGTTCTCTTTCTCCTCCACCAGTTTTCCTTCCCCTTCTTTTTCTTTCTCCTTCTCCTCTTTCATCACCAGTTCTCCTTCTCTTTCTTCCCCATCGACAGTTTTCCTCCTCCTCCTCCTCCTCCTCCTCCTTGCCAAGGACATTTAAAAGTTTTGTTTGGTTTCAATGGAAAAGCGAACCCTTTCACAATGAAGAACGGACTGGAAAAAAATCAGGGAGATACAAAGATTATTTGATGTTGCTACAAATGTCTGCAATATGCCTCTCCCACTTCCTGGCCTGAAAACCTGGATGCATATTCTTTATGCGTCCTCTCCAGCAAATAGCTAAAACTGCAGCATTTCTTGTATGCACTAATGAGAACATTTATTCTTAGATTTCACCAAGAAGCATCCTCAGTGTAGGTGCTGACCTTCATCTGCCTCATGTTAGGCATGACGGTCCTGTGATTGAAGCCATTACTGAATATTTATCACCCACTAATTTCATTGAATGAATGAAATTCAGCACCACGTTCAAATCAAAAGATTTATTTAATAGGCTTCCAGGGGCAGCTTCTTCCCCACATCTTTCCCTTAACCATAACAGGGTGACTGTGGGAATTGAAAGAGTTTCTGATTGGCCAAATGTACCAGTGTTGTCCATCCAGCATGTTCTTCAGTCACAACTTTGCCCAATTAAAAATTTGCACTATCAATGTAGGAGATTTTATGCCAACTTTAGTTAGGTTCTTGCCTCGACCAATTGACAGACTCAAGGTGCCCCATCAAAAGATGGACATGTGTATGAAAATATGCTCTGAAAGCTAAGTTATAGATAAATTCTGGACTATTTGCTTTGCTTTTTGGCTTGTGACTATCTTACAGGAATTTTATTTTGTTATATTATTTAGGTAAAGGCTTTGGAGCTCCTTTTGGTCTTGTTGGGAATAATGGCAGAGTTTCTTAAGAGTCTGAGACATGAAACATTCATTTTAAGAATGCTATTCTATTCCATTCCATTCCATGAAAGTTTTTGAAAGTACAATATTCATCCAAAAAAGGTAGACCTTCCACTGATCCATCACAAACACGATCTTGATTTCTTTTTTGACCCCACCTTGCAGATACCCCTGTGTGGTCACCAGACAACAAGATCTTACCTGTCTCCCCCCCCACACACACACCATCCTTCTCTTCCCTTAACTTCTTCAGAATCCCTGAGCATCTTTCTTGTCTTTTCATTCTAGGGGTTGGGGGTGGATGGGAGATATCCCATAAAGACAGTTATTCAGGAGAGATTTTTTTCATTTGTGGAGAGCGACACCTGGTGGTCCTGGATTATAGTGTTGAAACATTCAGTTTCACATTTGCCCTTCAGCCCAAACTCGGGTTGCTGCAGGCAGATCCCAATATTTTATTAACAGGAGAAATTCACCAGAAAAGAAAGGGAGACTCTAATGAAAGCATAATAAGCTAGAAATGACCATCCAGATCTCCCTTCCTTTTCTGATGAATTTCTCCTGTTAATAAGGCATTTCTGTATTTCAAGCTCTCCTGGAAATTCATTTATTTATTTATTTTAAAAAATCACCACTTCCTGGATTAAAGAACTGTAAGATTCTTATGTATTAGAGATGAGATCTAACATAAAACTCTAGAAGATTTAATTTTATCATGGACTATACAGACTCCTGCAGGGGTGCAGCAGCTCAACGGATAAAGACACTGAGCTTGTCCATTAGAAGGCTGGCAGTTCAGCAGTTCAAATCCTTAGCATGCTACATAACTGAGTGAGCTCCCGTTACTCGCCCCAGTTTCTGTCAACCTAACAGTTCGAAAGCATATAAAAATGTAAGTAGAAAAATAGGGACCACTTCGGTGGGAAGGTAACAGCGCTCTGTGGATCTTAGACATCCAGTCATGCCAACCACATGACCATGGTGAGGTCTTCGGATAGCGCTAGCTCTTCGGCTTAGAAACGGAGACGAGTACCAACCCTAGCGTTGGCTTTGACTAGCACACATGTGCGGGGGGATGCTTTACCTTTTTACACAGGCTCCCTTTGCCCAAAAAGGAAGATTTCAATCTATCACTCATTATATATTAGACCAGAAAAACAAAGCTTTTTGTGACGAGTTCCTTCTCTTTCTCCCATAGGGCAACCCATTCCTGGATATCTTGGTCTATCTCCAACCACCAAACATAGCTGCATCCCAACCCCTCATCCTT